>JBAKBP010015240.1:0-56066 GCA_037953745.1 Lithodes maja | reverse complement strand
CCCCCTCTGTCACCATCAGTGGTTACTAGGCCTGCTACGGCGGCATTGACCACTTCCAATGTAAGGGTTATAACGGATGTCAATCCGCCCCCCCTAGACAGAGCGCCTCTCAGAAAGGTAGCTATGCCCTTGCTTTACGGACCAGACGAGTCATGGGTCCTTTTGACCCCCACTAAACCAGAGATTGCCCAACCTACCTTGTCAGGGGAACTCCCAGTACCGCGTGAGTGGGTCATCCAGGGCAATAAATCTAGGATATTAAGGGCCTTGGATACTTTAGGCAATGTACTAGATGTCAACATCAAGGCTATACCTAGTTATTATCACCAAGATTATTTTGTTTATGCTGCTAAGCCGGCTTTACCCTCTGCCTCAGCTTCAAAACTTTTTTCAGACTGGTCTAAGCATGACGGATTTAATGACATTAAGACTCTGTCAGCTCTCACTCCAGAACTCTATTTGCTAACCGTCACAGACACAGCAGCTAATCCAGTCTTGAAGGTGGGGCAGTTTGGTCCAGGACCTTGGGTGGAATGGGAGGCAGAGGCTCAAAACTTTGCGACCACATTTACTTCCAAAACTTCCCACCAGATCCCTCAAGATACTCATTCTTGGTTCTCCATGCCAGTATGTTCTGCCGGCGGAGTCCCTTCAGCTTTGTTTGCTTTCTTAGCTGCCCCTAAAATTAATCTCTGTGAGCTAAAAGAACCTTTCACTACCCCTACCTCAACTCACCTAGAACGAGAATTTAGGCTAAGGGGGAAAGCTTTTCGCCTGTTCTCTCAATACATAGTGTCTCAACAGATAGCAAAGTCTTTGCTCCGGTCCACTCAGGCAATCGCAGACGCGGACGCCAGACGATCGGTTGAATTATCCCGGCGACTGCTTCTTCAGTCGTCAATCCAATCTTTGGGTGACATCCGCACCGCCTTGCTTGAGGCGGTACGAGCGAGACAAGACCTCAGAATGTCCTTAGTCCGAAAACTGCCTGATCGCATTGCGAATCAGGTGGTCATGTCACCAGTGCTCACTCCCTCTTTAATGACCCCTGATGTGTGGCGAACGGTGTTTAATATGGCTCAGGCCTTTAAACACAGTCCCACCCCTTCTAAGAAACCTGCCTTTAACTTCCCCAAACCTAGGCCAGTCGCTAAGGCTCAGCCGGGGGGATCTAAGCCCTTTCTTCCACCTAAGTCCTCCTCCTCCCCTCAAGGTCAGTACAGGCATAGACAGAGTAGGTTTTCAGGTCAAAGAGGACGCGGCCATAATAAGCCAGGTCAAGGCCCGTCTTCGGCCAACGCCAGCCAGCCGGCGAAGCGTACACCACCACCAACTCCACCACCATAAAAAAACTAAAGTCTCTCTCACTCCCGGTGCCAGTCTTAAGGCCGGCGGATCCGAGGGTAGTACAGCCGGCGAACCCTTGTCTGCTAACTGGGTCGTTCCGAACGTGTCACCAAGCATGGCCGTTAAAAACTTGGGCACGGATGGTGGCACGCAAAGGCATCACTTGGCAGTGGCTCCGACGACCTCGCTTACGTCAGCCAACAACGGCGAATTTTGTTTCATTAGAGGTGGAGTCACTGGTCCAGGAAATGATTGCCAAGAATGTCATCATCCCGGTCCCCCCAAATTACCCTGTATTCACGTCCAAGCTATTTTTGGTTCCCAAAAGGGACAGTGTTCAGATGAGACCAGTCGTAGACCTGTCTTATCTGAACCTTCACATTCACAACGAGTCATTCCGTATGTTAACAGTACACCAAATCAGGCTAACACTTCCGCCGGGAGGTTGGATGTGTTCCCTAGACCTGACAGACGCTTATTGGCACGTATCGGTAAACAAAAGGTTTCAAAGGTTTCTGGCCTTACGGATCAGGCACCAAAATTTTGTTTTTCAAAGGATGCCATTCGGTTTGAACCTGGCACCTCGATTATTCACGAAATTAGTCCGGCAAGCCCTGATGCCGTTATTAAAGCAAGGAATCAGAGTGTTGTGGTACCTAGACGACTGGCTGGTGGTGGCAGAGACAGAGCAATTATGCATCAAACATGTCAACATAATTTTAAATCATGTCAAAACTCTAGGGTTCAAGGTAAATCTGGTAAAGTCAAACCTTGTTCCCTCACGAGTAATTCAGTGGATAGGGCTGGTCTGGGACACAGCTGCTCTCACTCTGAGTCAGAGTGTGGACAATCGCAACAGGTTTCGCAGGAAACTGTTCATGTTTCTTCACAGTCTGACTACGACACGAAGGGTCTGGGAGTCTCTGGTCGGCTCTCTCAACTGGATTCAACTAACTGTAATGTTGGGCCGGTTGAAAGTAAAACGTTTAATATTGGAAGGCAACAAATATTTCCCACTCTTACCGGCGGGAAAGTTATGGCCCATCCCAAAATTAATCCACACCTTACTAGCGGTCTGGATGAAGAGGGAAACGTTGCACTCAATAATATCATGGACCTCTCCTCCGCCAACAGTATGGGTAGACACGGATGCGTCAGGCACAATAGGTTGGGGATTTCAGTCAAATCAGGGGCACCAGGGTCAGGGGCTTTTGTCCCACTTAGAAATCTCCCACATCAATGTAAAAGAATTACTAGTCCCCTTGTATTTCCTTCAGGCTCACGGCCCTGCGTTAAGGGGCAAGTCGGTGGCCTTCAGAATGGACAATCTGAACGCAGTTCACTGTATTCAGAAACAAGGGTCAACGAGGTCAAGGAAGTTGCTAAACGTGTCGGAAGAGATTTTTACTCTAGCCAACAGACTAGACATTTATCTTCACGCATCTTATCTCCCAGGCGTGGCAAACGTCTGGGCAGACGCTCTGTCCCGGAGACAGAGCACGACAGTAGAATGGGAGCTCAAGCAACCCATTTTCAACCAAATGATTGCAGAGCTCTACCATCCACAAGTGGATCTGTTTGCGTCCGAGGAGACTCACAAGCTCCCTCTATACCTCACCCGCCGGACGAAGACGCCGGCAGGGGGGCCGGACGCTCTGGTGACAGACTGGAACAGATGGAGCTCCATCTATCTGTTTCCGCCGCCAGATGCGTCACTAATGTGCCACGTAGTGAACAAACTACAAGATTATCGAGGCTTAGTCTCGCTAGTCGCACCCCTGTGGCCGGCGCAGTTGTGGTACCAGCAATTAAAGACATGGTGCCCGCACCCGGTGTCGCTCCCGGTCGGGTATTTCCACTTAGACACGATTGGCAACCTAGCGACCTCGCTGACTTTTGCATTATGGACATTCAGGAGGCCAAGTGGCTAGCACCATACGGTAGAGAGGTGACCAATAAATTATTAAATCAATATACTCAGTCTACGAAACGACAGTATCAATCACATTGGCAAACCTTTACGTCTTGGATCGTTAGAACAGAACAGACTGTGCCATCGGTAGCTTCAATTATTTAAATTATCTGTTTGAGCAGAAACGTTTATCTGTGGTAACGTTAAAAAATCACTTAACTGCGATTAGAGTGCCCTTTTTAGACCTTACAGGTCTCTCCATACCGGTAGCGGAGGAAACAGGTTTTATGAGGGCATGTTTTAAACTCCGCCCACCTCCCCGTCAGCTCATGCCTACTTGGTCTCTGGACAAGGCATTGTCTTTACTTCACTCTCGTCTGTACCAAAATGCTGCAGATTTTGCATTACTCTTAAAAAAGGCTGTATTCCTTTTGGCTTTGGCCACCGGGAACAGAGTGTCTGAGCTGGCGGCGATGAGCAACACACCTAATTGCCTTAGGTTTGGTAGACTTAATGAATGTATTCACATTGCACCTTCCCCGGGATTTGTAGCCAAGAATGAGCACAGTGCACACGTGTTTTCTGAGTTCACGGTGCCGGCGTTAAAAAGGGGAAAGGTGCACCATAATCTATGTCCAGTGCAAGCTCTAACCAAATATTTGAGAGTGGCTCCTCTCAACCCCCAAGGTGCTTTATGGGTAGCGAGTACGGGTAAACGCTTACTGAAACGGAGATTAGCTTCTCTTCTGGTCGAAGTCATTAAAGAGAGTAATCCCGGCGTTGTGGGTAGGGCCCACGATTTACGCAAATGGGCGGCCTCTTTACGTTTCCTGAAGAATTTTTCAGTAGAAGATATTGCGTCCACACAGTTGTGGGCGTCTAATCATACGTTTTTGACTAGATACTTGTCAGTTGCTCTGGACAAACCTTCCTTACCATGTATAGCTTTAAGGCAGAGGGTCTAGGTGGCCCTACTGTCACTTTTGTTTACTTTCAAGGAAAAGGGGGGGGGGGGGGTGCAGTCAGTGTAACCTAGGACACCCTAGACCCCGCCAGAGTATATAAGAGCTGTGATACAATTAGGGTTAATGTGATATGAAAATTTCTCTGCGAGAAATTGTGCTAGTACAATGTTAGTACAAAACAATGGAGTTGTTATAGTAGTTTTAGCTGTGAAAGCAATTTAGTATTAAACAGTGGAGATTTTTTGCAAATTATTTTTCACGAATATTATGGGGTTTATTATGTGCACATGTAAACTTATAACTTGTTATTTTTTGTCACCACTCGTTGAGTGGGGTGCCTTGGTAACTACAGATCTGTTCACAGAATCTCCAGAGTTACCCCCTTTTTTGTCAAGCAGGCTTCTTTGAAGCACGCACCTGCTTGAACCCCCTTTTTTGTATTTATATGGTCTGCGCCGTAATTAAATATATTTTTTCAAAGTAAGAATACTATGTGGTTGTTTGATTATCTGCTTTGCTAGAGTTATGATATGATTACGAATGTCCCCCTCCAGTCTTAGAAATCAGGCATGTTCGTCAATGATGGAGGGGCCACTAATAAATTATAGGTTTGACTCCTGTAAGGAGATAAAGAAAACCTAATATTTAGTAGTGACCCCGTAATCATTGACGACTGGGGCCCTCCCGACCGTCCCCTTCCCATTCGTTGATGTATTAAGGATTTTGGTTTACTTGATATGTCAGTGAAGGAAGAATGACGCCTGAATCAGCGTCTGGTCAAAGATCCACACAAGTACATCCACGATATGATGGAAAGCTTATTGGATAGTTATTCTTATTTTCTTTTTATTTTTATTTTTTACGAAGTTTTTTCGTAGTGAGAACCCAATTCATAATGACTGAAGCCATGAGTGAGGTCGCGTGCGCTCATGATGAAGGCTCCTCAGATTTTAAATGCTCTGCGCGGTAGATTCAAACTACGGCGGATTAGTGTTTGAAGAGGATGCCTTATGTAATAGGCATGTTCGTCAATGATTACGGGGCCACTACTAAATATTAGGTTTTCTTTATCTCCTTACAGGAGTCAAACCTATAGTCTAGTTTACTATCCATATCTTTAGCCACTAGTGAAGCAAACTCTTCTTGGGATTCTTGAACTACATTAGTAACATATTCTTTAGATACGGAAGTATTATGAGACACATCTCCTTCAGATGCCTGTGAAGGAGAGAAGGGTCGTTCATGGCTATGTTGACCTTGGAACCAAGGCTCATCTTCCTCATAAGATTGATAGTTAGGGAACCCTTCAAAATCTCCTTCACCTGGATCTTCTGGGTAGGTGTCATGCAAATTATCCTGTGAATTTGAGAGATAAATTTCTTCGTCTACTCCTTGACCTGGTGTTAACTGACTATCTAAAACTTCAGGCATGTCAGTTCCTAGTATGTAAGGTTGTTGAGATATAAGTTTGTTTTGGAGAGGAGTGATTGGAAAATTCCGTCTGACTGGTGAATCTCCTGAATGGTGAATATCAGCGTGAACAGTGATTACGGCTGGATTGATTGATGTATTAGTCTGCAAAAGTGGTATAATCTGAAAGCTAGGTATGGAAGACTGAATTGACTCAAGAGATTGTTCTGGATAAGGAGTTTCGAGAGTTTCATGTTCTCTTAAAGCATTGGCTTGGTGATCAGAGTCCAGATTAATTGTGACAGCTGTGCTCGTATCAGACTGAGGAGAGTTACTCCGAGCAATTGTTTTATTTCTTGAACTAGAGCTTGATGAAGATTTACGTTTCCGATCGGATGAATGTTTAGTCTTAGAGGGGGTTACTGAATGGCTAGTCCTCTGAGAAGGAGGAATAGTGATCTTCAAAAATTCAAGAGCTTTCGGGTCAGCCAGAGACGGAACCTTTTTGAGAACCTTTGAAATGTAAGTCTTGATCTCTTCCCATGCAGATAAAAGTACTTGTGTAGCAAGAGATTGATCTTGAGGGACACTATGCTCATGGAATTTGGTAACGTAGAAAGAACATGATTGGCAGACAAGGGTATTCCAAGCTGCCTTAGTGCGATCTATGCACGGTACATGAAATAAGCATTGATTATGTGCTATTAAGGGAATTTGATGACATCCCTCTGTTGAACACCCCTGGATGTGTTCCGGCGGTGGTGTGGAGGGATGTTGTTGCAAAGACGCCATTCGCTTGGAGGAAGGACCTGGAGTGGCGAATCCCGGGAACTCGCATTCGTCCTCTAGCGTGAAGTAGGACCTCGAGTGTAGAGGTGACAACCCAGGGGAGATTCCGTAACCTGAGTTGGGTAATCTATCGTTAGTCTCGGTTAAAGTTGATTATGTCACAATTGTTGAGAGAAAAAATCAACCCTGGAATCTTGTAATGCTGATTTATGCTAGATTCCTATTAATTATTGAATACAATTCCCTTTAAGTGTGCCACTGTGTGAAGATTAAACATGGAAAATTCTGGTATCCCATTTAATTTATAGTGACCTTATTGGCTAGTGGTAATTAAAAACAAATTTACTAGTTAAACCAAGTAGTATATTGCACGTAGGACTAATAACTTCGAATGTGCAATTTGGATGTTCGGTTGATAACCTGGAATTTTTTTATTGTATTCTGTTAATAAGAGTTAGTTTGTACTCACTCGTGTTGATACGAGAAGTCGGAATTTGGGGCGGAGTGGAGGCGAACAGGGCCTCTCACTCCGGCTTCCGGTGGGGGGTCTGGGTGGGGAAGGAGTGCTGGTAACTAGGGGAACACGAGAGCTCCGGGGTCTGTAAGAGTCTCCAGGCAACCGGAGTGTGTCCAGCTCGTCCTTGTCTCGTCTGGATAATAATAAATATTATTAACTACTAGAGTTAAAAAATAACTTATTTTATATTGAGAATTACTAGAGGCAAGTGTATAATATTCAGAATTTAGACGACTGATTTATCTCAAACCCCCTGTCAAGTTTATCCTTGTTTTGATATTCTAGGTTGTTAGTGAACCGAATAAAATATGAATCTTTAATATAATTGCTCCCGGAGTTATCGTAGCCCTCGGTGACCCGGAGTTAGTAAAAATTTGTGAAGGAAAGTTTCCTAACTCCGGGGACCCGGAGATTCCGTGTGTATATTTTTTGCGGGTAGCATAAACTAATGTCTCTTAACAAAGAGGACCCAGATATCAGGCGGAGTTAAGCACAACCCGGAAAAACTCTGAGTGCCTGATAGGGTTGAGGTGTATGACAAGGCACCTTGTATCAGTAAAAAGGTAGGTAAAAATACCCGGAGTTTCGTAGATAAAAACTAGAGAGCTCCGGTAGAGTAGGCACCAATAACAGATATACAAATGAGGCCCCATCCTCTGCCTACTCTGCTACCCCCCGGACTTCAAAAAGAACACGGGGATCTCCTAGTGACCGAAGATATAAATAAGCCCGGTCTAACACTAACCGTCCTAAAAGGACCGGAGTGCGACTCCCAAAAAGGGGCCCCACTGAAGGTTGGTTCGTAGCTTTAAAACATAAAAACTTGCAAGGATAGGCTACGTTGGCATGTGTGAAAAATTATTACATGTAACAGTATCATAACAGAACAATATAACTCCGCTTCCGCAACAAGACAGAAAATCTGGAAGGGACAGAGACTATGAAGACGTAAGAAATAATCGTCTAAAATTTTGTATACTGTATATAAAGTGCAAAATAAAATACATTGTAAAAACTTATTAAAAAGTAACATTAAAAACTCAATGGCAAGAAAACATCAAAAGAATGAAATTTGAAGCCCCTAGAATTTTCGATAAGAATTTACAGAAAATGTGATCGCCCTCGTCCGCCATTAAAAAGTAAACGAACGCGCAACGTTTGGAGAAAAGTTAGGCTATCCGTACGAAAAGTTGAGACGAATAGAAACGACGATTGATCAAAAATATACTAATAATGGATAGTTAGAATTAAGAATATTGAATTTGGAGCTTGGAAAAGCATAAATGGACTATAGGCAAAGGCCTATGCCTAAAATTGGCGACTGCTAAAGACAACTAACGAAGTCTAAACAACTGAAATTGAGGCATTCTAACTAACCTGGCTTACATAACATAATGTAATAATATAAAGAGGAAAAGAAAGAAATATAGTAACTAATAATAATAATAATGTACAACGATAATGGTCGTAGCATGTGGTGCGTCCCGTGGAAGGTGTCAGCTCTCTGGAAATGGTCAATATAAACATACATATCTATGATGCCTCCTTACTATAAGATAACATACACTCACAGAGAGTTAGCAGGAGGCGGATCAACGATGAAGAGTAGCATTTCTTGAAGCACTAAAACACGCACATCCTTCCTCACGGGACGCGACCACAAGAACCCCAGCGTGTCCAGCTGGGAGACGCGTGCAAGGGAAGAACTGTATAACGGCGCGCTAATTGATTTAGTAAGACAACATTCATAGTTTCTAACCCTTACTCATAAAAATTTTCTTTCTTTTTCTAATGGTTACCTTTTTTAATGGGTGGATGGGACTCGTTAGCCTTGGTCGGCAACTCATCTAGGGGAGACAACCTTATACAAATCCGGGTGGATGGGACTCGTCAGCCTTGGTTGGCAACCTGTCTAGGGGAGTAAACCTGATACAAATCCGTACTGCTTACCTAAGGGAAAGGCAGGTTAGTGGATGGACTAGCCGAACACCACTGTAGAAAAATAGTGCTAACAAGATACACAGAGGGCCTCGGAGTCGGACGGATCCTAAATTGAGTGGTCAATCCTGTAAGTCCTTCACTAAACTGGCTCGGGTTGTCCCTCTCACAGGGAATAGGTCCGCTTGGGGGCATTCTGTGTATGGCCACCCTCGTAAGGGGAGTAAGGCGTCCGGCAATAGATAATAATAATAATAATAATAATAAGCATGTTACTTATTTCTCATAAGCGCCAATTTTTCCGAAGAATTCACTAGCGCTCGAAAAGAGAAAAAAAAAAAGAACAAAAATCAATGCATCAAAAGAAGGCTTATATACAACACACATTTAACAATCACTAGCAGTGGCAAAATAGCCTAAACTCTATAGCCATCTGTCATGACACCTCTCTCAAGATCATAGCTTCTCTCAAAGAGAAAAGTCTTAAGTTGTCTCTTGAAGCATTCAACAGAACTCAGTTGTCTCATGGACAGCGGCAACCTGTTATACAACCTCGGAGACATGTAGGAGAATGACCTCTCAAAGAAAGAAGACTGCTGGAAAGCCCTTGGTTCATCAAGACGAAAAGGGTCATTGTCATGACGCACAACTACACCATGGTGTGCCGGTGGGCGCCTGAGCAGCTCCGCAAGGTACCTAGGCTCACCAAATTTGAGAACCTTAAAAGTCACCAAACACAACTTAAATTCTATTCTTGCTCTTACTGGCAGCCAGTGCAGTTCTATGTGAAGAGATGTAGTAGGAGTTCTAGGTGGAACACCAAAAATTAGTCTTGCGGCCCTGTTAAGAACAGACTGAACTTTCTTCAAAATATAATTTGGAAGACCCACCAACAGGGCATTGCAATAATCAACACGAGAGAAGACCAATGAGTGAACCAACGTCAGGAGGCAACGTCTGGTTATAAACGGCTTCACCAAATAGAGATTTCTGATGTGCAAGTAACAACTTTTAACTATCTGGTTTACATGCTCTTTGAAATCTAATCGGGAGTTCACATATACACCCAGATTTCGAACAGAGTTGGCCGGTCGCAGCTGAGATCCACCCACATTGATGGAGAGTGCACCTACTATATCATCAGCTCTTCTATTTCCTCGGATGATGAGAATATCAGTTTTACCATCATTTAGTTTAAGTTTTCTCGCTCTCATCCACTTCTTGATATCAGACATCAACAATTCCATCTTACTCCGTATATCAACTATATTTGTGATTCTCACATAAATCTGGGTGTCATCTGCATAAAAGTGAAAGGTGACATTATGTGCACGAAGCAGAAGAGACAAACTGCTAATATAAATTATAAATAGGATAGGACCTAAAACTGATCCCTGCGGAACACCATACTGCAGGGGTGTCGAGTCCGAGACCACTTGATTTACCATCACACTCTGGGATCTACCTGACAAGTACGACCCAAGAAGCAAGAGAGCGGAGTCACGCACACCACAATCATAAAGATCACTCAATAACAACTTGTGATCCACTGTGTCAAAAGCCGCAGAGAGATCAAGCAAGACCAATAGTGAGGCCACACCATTGCAAATGTTCTCAACTAGATCATTATGTACTCTAATCAATGCTGTTTCAGTTGAATGATGCTGTCGGTAAGCAGACTAAAAAATTGGGATAGTTTCATTCTGCTGAAGTAGTGGTTGTAATTGGTCAAGTATTGCACGCTCTAATATCTTTGATATGAAGGACAGGTTGGAGACAGGACGATAGTTCAACATGTTCTCAACATCAAGTCCAGGCTTCTTTAGAGTAGGTCGGAGTAGTGCATGCTTTTCAGAATGTTTCAGAGAAGCACTTATTAATTATTTTGGAAATAAACTCAACTGTGTGATCATAGACTCTTGGTAGCTTGGAAACATTTATGGGATCCAACGGGCAAAATGTTTTATTGAGGTTTCTTATGTAGGACGAGATCATGACCACCTCTACTGAGTGAAAGGATGAGAGGACATTATTAGGAATGTGTCGGGGTTGGAGTACAACTGAAAGTTCAACAGAAGCATCATCCAGTTCCTGTCTTATGCGAGTTATCTTGCCAGCCAAAAATGCCACAAAGTTGGCAGCCAACTCGGCATCGGGTACAGAAGGTCTTAAGCTGACTCTTGTTTTTCCAAGTAAACTGTTTACAATTGAAGCCAACCTCCTCTGGTCGTTACCACACGAGTCAACTTTTCCCTGATAATACACTTTCTTTTCATCTTTGATTTTGTGGACCACAGCTCTTCTGGCTGACAGATATTGCAACCATGTAGAGTCTGTTTTATTTTTCCGCCATTTAGATAGATAGACCTTTTTTTAATGACGTTCCTTAGGAACTAAGTAAAGGGTTTCACCCTAAGATGTACTTTTTATATATTTGGGTCGCGTTATGCTTTCTCCGGGACCCTCACGGGGGTCACCGGGGAGCCCTTATATATATAAAGCTCTCACGTCATTGACGGAGAGAACCATTACTAAATAAGAGGTTTTCCTTATTTGGTTATAAGGGAGGTCGACAAACCTCCCAATATTGTAAACAATTTATGGTCTCAAGTTAGAGAACCTCACCTAAAAAGTTATCACTTATTGATAATACGGTTTTGACAACCCGTAAGGGAAGGAAGGAAAAACTAATATTTATTGGTGGCTCCTGAAGTCAATGACGTAAGAGCCTATGGTAATATGGCATCGTTCCGGGCTCCTCAGAGCCCGGGTTAACCTTGATCACGACTGTCGAGAACCAAGATCATCTTAGGGGGTACCCCTTAATCATTCGGAGCCACTGAAAAGTAGAAAATAAAAGAGAAAATAATTAACACAGTTTGAACACCGCGCCTCAGCGCATTCAGATCTTCCTCTGTTTCCCAGGAGCATGCTAATCCTCTCACCGACCTAGGTGTGGCCTCTAATGTATATATCAAGTTGAGCATGTGTATGGGAAGGGGATGGTGGGAGGGCAATTGTCGTCATTGACTTCAGGAGCCACCAATAAATATTAGTTTTTCCTTCCTTCCCTTACGGGTTGTCAAAACCGTAATTTATTGGTGGCTCCTTACGTCAATGACGTAAGAGCCTAGAATATCACGACCGGTGGAGGGACCTTCATATGCTCCTTAACCTAAGAAGTGCGCATGGGGGGTATGAGACACCACACTCCTGTGCTGACGTATTTGAGCTGTTCCCATCACTAACATCGTTATTTTACCATAAATAGCATTAATACTTACTCATATGCGCCTATTATAGGTTGATTATAAAGGTATTAACCTGTTACAACAATAAAACAAGTGGAAACAGTGTTTGGATGGTCAAAATCGGCGATACAGGCCGGGAGTTACATAATGTATGGCTGAGGCAACCTCCCTGCCCTCCACCCCTCCCCTTGTCTGGAGAGACACTGTTCCGCAATAGTCTCTCTCTCGCTCTTTCCCACGCTTGGTAACAGTGATGACAACGCCCTGCTACCAACTCGCTAATGTTAGCACGAAAATAAACCACAGAATAAGGGAATAACAGGGAAAATAGGTGATAACTGAAGGAGGGGAGGAAAGCGGGGAAGGAGGGGAGGTGGAGGAGTGATATTTGGCATGGCCCAGGGGCAAACAAATTTTTTTTTTTTTTTTTTTTTTGGGTGTTTTAACCCTCTCACCACGGAAGGGCTCTTGAACGCCCATAAAAAAACATATAACAGGTACCCGGAAGGGCTCTTGAACGCCCAGTGGTTGAAAGCCTGTGAGCTTCGTGTGCGAGGCGTCGGTCCGACGCATGTAAACAACAGCCGGCTGGACCGACGCCCCGCATCTCCGGCCACAAGAAGGAGAGCGTCGCTTATGTAAACCACAGCCGGCTGGACCGACGCCCCGCATCTCCGGCCACAAGAAGGAGAGCGTCGCTTGTTCGTGTGTGCCTGTATGTTGTTGTTAAGTATCGAAAAGTGGTGTAAAGTGGCTGTTTTGGCCATAAAGTTATCTCCAATGAAATCATCATCACAGCTCAACCAGTTGACTTAGAGAGCTCTACTTAACCCTCCGTTCCCGGAAGGGCTGTTGAACGCCCATAAAAAAGCATATAACAGGTACCCGGAAGGCCTCTTAAACACCCATGACGTCACAGCCTGTGAGCTTGGTGTGCGAGGCGTCGGTCCGACGCATGTAAACAACAGCCGGCTGGACCGACGCTCCGCATCTCCGGCCACAAGAAGGAGAGCGTCGCTTGTTCGTGTGTGCCTGTATGTTGTTGTTAAGTATCGAAAAGTGGTGTAAAGTGGCTGTTTTGGCCATAAAGTTATCTCCAATGAAATCATCATCACAGCTCAACCAGTTGACTTAGAGAGCTCTACTTAATGCCATTCTACAGGTAAATAACACAGCTACGCTTGGGGATGTGCGGGAATGCGGGAAGCAGTCTGATTAACGAATATACGGTAGCCTAGCCTAGACGTTTTTCGGCCAAAACACCCGGGTTTCGAGGAATATATATATAATACATAACCGGGGCTGGAGGGTTAATGCCATTCTACAGGTAAATAACACAGCTACGCTTGGGGATGCGCGGGAATGCGGGAAGCAGTCTGATTAACGAATATACGGTAGCCTAGCCTAGACGTTTTTCGGCCAAAACACCCGGGTTTCGAGGAATATATATATAATACATAGCCGGGGCTGGAGGGTTAAATGGATTTTGTTTTCCCTTACTCTTAAGAGTCTTCCCGCAGTCCGCCGGGGGAACTCTTAAGAGTCTCCCCGCAGTTCCCGGGTTAAGCTTAAAAATCAAAATTTAATAGGAAGACTGAAAACGAATATGTGAACTGTGACATGTGTTTAATTATAAAAGGTATAACAGTAAGAAAAAGATATATAAAGCGGGTACCATTAACCCCTCAGACCCGGAAGGGCTCTTGAACACCCATAAAAAAACACACCCGAGCTACCCGGAAGGGCTCTTGAACACCCAGTGGTTGAAAGCCTGTGAGCTTGGTGTGCGAGGCGTCGGTCCGACGCATGTAAACAACAGCCGGTTGGACCGACGCCCCGCATCTCCGGCCACAAGAAGGAATGCGTCGCTTGTTCGTGTGTGCCTGTATGTTATTGTTAAGTATCGAAAAGTAGTGTAAAGTGGCTGTTTTTGCCATAAAGTTATCTCCAATGAAATCATCATCACAACTGAACCAGTTGACTTGGAGAGCTCTACTTAACCCTCTCTGACATATGACACACTTTTGAGCCTATTAGGGATACTTTAAAGCCTTTATTACCATTAGGGGTATTTAGAAACCTTTAGTTTAGTTACTTCAACCTCTGCAGTTGTCTTTGAGTTAGCTGTGGGCAGAAAACTAATTTTGGAGAGGTAATTATAAGAGTGAGAGAACTCTATTTCTTATTGCTAATCTGGCAACCTCTGTGTTATATGAGTCTGAAGGGGTTAACGCCATTCTACAGGTAAGAAACACATCTACGCTTGGGGATGCGCGGGAATGCGGAAGCAGTCAGAATAACAAAGATACGGTAGCCTAGGCGTAGAAGTTTTTCGGCCAAAACCCCCGGGTTTCGGGGAATATATATATAATACATAGCCGGGGCTGGAGGGTTAAAAGAAGCCTTATTTCAGAAAAGCTGAACTACTGAGATGTGAATATATACTGGTAATCGTATATCACAAAATTAAAATTAACATAAAGTTACACATTTATAGTTGCAATAATATATAGACATTGCCATGTAACAGACATAGTACAGTAATACCACTCTTGTTATATATTTCAGATTGTGTGTCCTGCCAACTTGTCATGGAACTTAACGTGCCCCCTCCTTTTTCATTTAAGGTGACTGGTAGGCAGAGCTGGGCACCACAAACAAAAAGTCAAGTCAGCAAACACAAATCAGCAAACCCAGAACATAACTTCAGCAAACACAAATGTGCAAACCTTGTGAAATTTCTAGTCCTCAAATGCAAATATGCAAACGCAAACCGTTTTTTATTAATTTTTAATTTAAACTACAGAATCAAGGGTAAATCAATAAATTCAATCTCTAATGTCAATAAATATATATATTTACTTAAATATAATGTTGCCCAACTTCCATGGACCTCAAGGATATACATACAGGCTTTAAAAGCCTGGAAATTGCTGTAAATTGCCAAAACATTCCAGAACGTCACCCGCAGTGAAAGGGTTAATATATATAGCATAGGCCACTTAGTTTGTCCACATGGGCAGTAAAACGTTGGGGCAACTTGTTTATGGGGAGAGTGCTTTAGTAATAATCAGTATTCCCAATTCCGCACCATTCAGGAGGAGGTACGCCGGATCACAGAGGTGCAAGGAGGCGAATCATTCGTGGTCCCCCCTTTGGGAATGGCAATAGGCTATATACGCCTAGATAGGTCTACATTAGATAGATTAAGTAATTTAATAGAAAGTAGAAAGTAGCCTAGGCCTATTAACCCTTGTCTAGCGGGGTGTTTTGGGCTCATTTGGGCATATTCAGGCCCTCCTGCATGATAAATCAAGCATCTGCATGAAACAAAAATTATTTAGCAAAAAACTAGGCACTAAAAGCTTCAAAATGAGACCAGAACGAGCTACGTAGCACTCGTGGTTCTCTTGCAATGGTGCCACGAACATGGAAGTTTAGTATATATCTGTATATTTTTCCCAGCAATGCTCACTACTGGCTACACTGCCGGCCTCTCGAGAACACAGGGAACATGAGTTAATGGGCGGCGGTAAGCCCTGGGAGTCGGCTGTCTGGCCCGCTGCTCTCCCGGCCATTTGCACTCGATTTTAACCCTTTAAAAGCCTTAATAATGCTCCTAACTTGCTGCAAATTGGTGCACGACTTAAGTCGAGCGCCGCTCTTTAACCCGGGAACTGCGGGGAGACTCTTAAGAGTTCCCCCGGCGGACTGTGGGAAGACTCTTGAGAGTAAGTACAGTAAAACAAAAAATCAACTTTTGACATCGAATTTTTTTTTTTTTTTTTTTTTTTTTTTTTTTTTTTTTTTTATTTATTTTTTTTTTTTTGGCCCCTGGGCCATGCAAAATCTCAGTCCTCTACCTCCCCTCCTTCCCCACTTTCCTCCTCTCCTTCAGTTATCACCTATTTTCCCTGTTATTCCCTTATTCTGAGGTATATTTTCGTGCTAACATTAGCGAGTTGCAAGCAGGGTGTTGTCATCACTGATGGCAAGCGAGTGCAAGAGAGAGAGAGAGAGTATCGATCGACTGTGTCTCAGTGGCCTTGGGGGAAATTGGCGGGAAAGCAGTTTGCCTCACCCATACATTATACAACTCGCGGGCTATATCTCCGATTTTGACCATCCAAACGCTGTTTTCACTCGTTTTATTGTTGTTTCAGGTTAATACCTTTATAATCAACCCATAATAGGCGCATATGGATAATTATTAATGCTATTAATGGTACAATGAATATTTTAGTGACGGAAACACCTCAAATACGTCAGCACAGGGGGACGTTTCCAATTACCCCCATGCGCACTTGTTAGGTTAAGGGTTAATGTTAATGCTCAGAATAAAGGCCTAGCTTCAGATCAAAATTTAATAAAATTTTATTGTAGGCTAAATTTAGTCTAGGCCTATATAATACTTTCAAAATTAACACTTTCTACTTGACACTAATACAATGAGTGTGATTATAGGCCTAGGCCTATACATAGAAGTTAGGACATGCAATATTTAGCCTAGGCCTACATGCTTTGAGGCATTTTGATGGAATTAGTGACTGATTATAGCCTAGACCTAGGCTATATATTATATATAGAAGTTAGAACATGCAATATTTAGCCTACATGCTTTGAGGCATTTTGATGGAATTAGTGACTGATTATAGCCTAGACCTAGGCCTAGGCTATATATTATATATAGAAGTTAGAACATGCAATATTTAGCCTACATGCTTTGAGGCATTTTAATTATAGCCTAGACCTAGGCCTAGGCTAGCCTATATATATAGAAGTTAGAACATGCAATATTATTTAGCCTACATGCTTTGAGGCATTTTGATGGGATTAGGGTAGCCTAGGCCTAGCCTAATAAAATTACTTATATTAGTAATTAGCCTATAGGCCTAGGCTATATATAGAAGTTAGAACATGCAATATTTAGCCTACATGCTTTGAGGCATTTTGATGGGATTAGTGATTATAGACCTAGGTCTAGGCTATATAGCCTAGCCTATATATAAGTTAGACTTAGCCTAGGCCTACATGCTTTGAGGCATTTTGATGGGATTAGGGTAGCCTAATAACATTAGTTTCAGTTAAAACATTAACAGGCTATCAATCAAATTAACGATAGCCTAACTTTATAGGCCTAATCTTAAATTAGGCTAGATTATAAAGTTATGCTAGGTAAAATTAACCACTTCGACTTTACTCACGTGCTGGTAATGGCTCTTAAGGGTGTACGCGCTGTACGTATTAAAAGCCAATTTAGCCTTGCAGTTTTTGCAGGGGTAGATTATTCTGCCCTTCTCCAGAGACATCTTGGTAATTACAGGCCCATAGAAGGTTTCTAGGTGGGGCCAGGGGTGGCTTAGGTCCTCGATTTCTGCATGCTCTGCAGCATCACTGTCGGATGATGGTGGTGAACTGCTCCCCATGCTGTTGGCAGCTGCGGTAGGCATGATGGAAGACTCCATGTTCACTTCAATAGGCCGAAAATATAAACAAAGTTGAAGTGCTAGCAGGTTGGAACTCTTGGACTGCTGTGTGTTGTAGGTGTTAGCTCGACGCTTGCTACTAAGTAAGTGAACAAACGTGAAGAGCCGATGTATAGGCCTAGATTCCAGAACACAGGTAGTTGGCTTGGTCACATGAATTTTTTTGGCGGGAGCTGCAGGAGCGGCCCAGGGCTGGCTGGCGGCTGGAATTTTAATTTTGCGGACTCGAGGTTTGCAACATGGAGGTACTTTCCAGAGCTTCAAACCCGCAAATAGGCAGCCATTTTGACGCCAACGCTAATGAGCCAACAAAATGACACTTCCGCCATGGCGGAATTAGCTATTTGCGGAAGTGTTGGCTAAAGTGCCCAGCTCTGCTGGTAGGGCACACCTTCTATTACACTGCAGAACTGGTAATAAAAGTATTGGACAAATATATCAATCTACTTATTGACCTCAGGGGGCATGTTCTAGCCTTGACCCTCGGGACCCGGGCTGCCTGTTAGAAGGACGGTCGCCCGTACCCAGGCGAAATGGCCGAAAAACGTCTAGGCCTAGGCTACCGTATCTTTGTTATTTTAACTGCTAGAAATTTCCCACGCATCCCTAAACGTAGTGCGGTTTCTAATCTGTAAACTGGCGTTGAGTAGAGCTCTCTAAGTCAACTGGTTCAGTTGTGATGACGATTTTAGTGGAGCATTTTCAGGCGATGTTAGCAATACGACGATCTTTTCACTAATGAAACTACGACATACAGACGTACAATAACAAACGAGTCTTCTCCTTCTTGTTTTCGGAGGTGCGGTGACTAAGCGACCGACTTTGTTTACATTCGTCCGACTCAAGGATCAAGCTTGCAAGGCTTGCAAGCTTACTGTCTGTCAGAAGGACGCCCGGGTACCTGCCCTTCTGCAGCGGTGTCCTTCCACAAGGACGCCCGGGTAGGAAGGGTTAAAGCTATGCATGGTAATTTGGGTCTCTCAAGATGCACTGACAAATATCTGGATAGGAAAGTGTTGCTCGAGGACCATAGACCCGTTTGAGTGATATCCTCTACTGAAAAATTATTGAGGAATCTAATGGTAGTGGCCTATTTGCGTACATCGTGAGCTTTTGCAATCACCTGAGGATCAGCTTCCTTAACCCTTAACTGTCGGCGCGCAACTTATGTCGTGTGAAATAAATTTGGACTAAGTGGCGGTTCACAACTTATGTTGTGCGCTATTTTCAGCACGTAATGTTGCTGAGAGAGAGCTGAGCGGTGTGAGGAGCCTAGCAACTGTATGACTGCTCACCACCACCGCGGTGGACCAACTGAAGTGACTCCCACCCTTCCCTCCCCTCTCACACTCACTACACAGGGAATTATGTAGGGAAATTACCTAATTACAGGGTTTTTGCACTCGTGTTGCACGATCGTTACAAGAGAACCAGTGGTCGTACAAGGATGGTTCGGGTGTCATTGGAAAGCTCTGTTTACGCCCTTTCAGGGATAGATACTTGTTTTACGCTCTGGGTCTTATTTAGGCATGAAAATTATCACGTAAACAACCCTATTTAGGGTATAAAAAAAAAACGCTGGGCGGTACGGTCAAATAGACCACCTAGGCCGCTCGTAAGGGGTTAATTACATCTACTATGGTGGATGCTAATACTTTCTTTCCTAGCCTTGTTGAACCATCTGGAGAAACCCACAAATGTTCTTTATTTCTAGGAATAACAGACTTAAAGTATGTATATAGTGCTTCAACAGGACATAGAGCATGGTGTATCTTTCCTCTTTTCAAGGCAGGAATAGAGAAAGGTGTAAAGATATGTTCCTGGTGCTCATTTTTTGCGATGAAATCTGGTGCAGGGGCAATATGTACAGAGTCATTATTGGGGGCAAAACATAGAAAGTTTGGAGACCTTGCCATGGCTGCCAATTCTGAGACCCTATGGCCAGTAGCCAGGGCCATCAGAAAAACACACTTCTTAAGTTTCTTGTCTATGTTTGGTTTTACAGAATAAGACCTAAACTGTAATAAAGTTAGGACCTTCGAGATTGACCATTGAGGAAGCAATTGACGATTTGGAGCTCTGAGTTTAAAGCACGCTTTCATAAAACCCTGTTCGTCTTTCTGGGGTAAAGATAAACCGGTGAGCGTGAGGAAGGGTTCCTTTATTGCTGATAAGTGGTTTCTAAGTGTGTTAACTGCTAGTTTCTTAACATCAAACAAGTAATTTGGGTATTGCAACAACAAAGCAACCGCTGGAGTCTGCTGGTTTGACTCTACAATCCAAGTTGTAAATTGTTTCCAGTGTGAGCTATACTGTCTCAAAGTGGAAGCTGTGTACTGATTTGTGAGCTTGTCAGTGACTTCCTTGTCGTAGGACGGTAGCCATTTGGATTTGAGAATGTCCACATAGCAAAATTGAGCGAGGTCTGCAGGTTTCCAATTTCTTCAAGTGGAAATGGATCAGGGGGAGTTGCAGGGGTTTGTTGCACCACTGAGTGAGTTGAGTATACCACACCTGTGTAGGCCACATTGGAGCATCCAGGATTACTTGACCCTGGAACGATCTGAGGTGATGGAATGATTCTGCACATCAGTCAGGTGTCTTGGGGGGGGGGGGGGGGAGAGGTAAATTGATGTCCACCTGTTCCAATCCACTGTGAAGGCATCCGGGCCTCCTTCTCGTGTCTTGAGATCCCGAGATATGTAAGACTGGAGCTTCGTTGATTGAGGAGACGCTAACAGATTGATTTGAGGTGAAAATGGCAGAACTAAGTGGTTGAATGCTTCTTGTTTGAGAGCCCATTCCACTGAGGTACTCTTTCCCCTGGACAGAGCATCCGCCCACAGATTGGAGACCCCTGGTAGGTATGTTGCATGGATTATTATGGAATGTTTTTGGTCTAGAAAGAATATTTTTTTCCGAGAGATCCTGGAGAACCCTGGACCGGGTGGAGCCCTGTTTCTTCAAGCAAGTTACAGAGGCCATGTTGTCCATCCGGAATGCAATTGATCTGGAGGTCAATGACGTCGCATGACCTCTGAGAAAAAATAGAGGAACTGCTAGCTCTTGGGCATTGATGTGACACTGGTTTAATGTGGTCCATTTTCCGTGTTTCTGATGACCTTCCGTCGACTGATAGCCCACCCTATCAGACTCGAGGCCTCTGTGTCCACCCATAGGGTGGGAGGTGGATCTGACCAGCGTGTCACTGATTCCCGTACTTGAGATTTTGCCCAAAACAACAGGAGATGTAGAATTCTCTTTGGGATGACGAGAGGATAATTGTGAGGTGTTAGAGGGAAGGCTTTGTTGCCTAGCCAGATTAGTCTCTTCAATCTGAGGCGGCCTAGGGGTACAGTAATTTGGACCCAAAATTTAGCGAGCCTATTAGAGCTTCCCAAAGTTTCCTGGTTACAGTCTTGGCATGTAATACTCTGAACAGTTTTATTTGTAGACGTTTGGCATTGGTTGGACTTTGCTTTATAGTCTGAAGTTGTGTATCCCAGATTAATCCTACCCATTCTGCTGATTGTGTGGGAGTGAGATTTGATTTATCTGAGTTAATTTGAAACCCAACTTTGTTACATGTTGTATGACTCTCAAGGTTTGTTCCTGGCAATGGAGTGGAGAAGACCCGAGAATCATCCAATCGTCTAGGTAAAACAGTATTTTCACTCCGTCTTTGAGTAGAGGGAGGAAAGCTTGTTTCACTATCTTGGTGAAAATTCTGGGGGCAATGTTCAGGCCGAAAGGCATTGTGGTGAACATGACTGCTTTGTTTCTGAATGGGACAGCTAGGAACTTTTGATACCTCTTTGCTATTGGGATGTGCCAGTAGGTGTCTTTTAGGTCCAGAGTTATTACCCAGACCTTTGGTTGTAGAACTAGTCTTACTTGGGAAATAGTTAACATTCTGAACTTCATATTGTGAATTGACTTGTTGAGGAGGGACATGTCTATCACAGGTCTTAGTTGTAGACTGTCCCGTTTTGGGACGAGGAACATGCGGGACAGAAAAACTGGCATGCCTTCTGGTACGTGAGTCAGGACATTGTCTGTCAACAGTTGGTTTATCACTGTTTCTAATTCTGGAGATAGCTGTACCTTGTTGGACTGCGCTCTGAGGCGGGGTCTTACTAACCAGTGCCAAGTAAGGCCCTTCTTTACTACCCTCTTTGCCCAAGATCTTTGAGGCCAATGACGAAAATTTTCCCTGAACTGGCCTGTCGGATGCAGGACTAGTTCTCTGTCGATGGCCTCTCGGAATTTCAGTTTTTTGTGCTTTGGGCAGGTTGGTGAGTGTTGGAGGGTTGATGTTGACCATGTGGTCTCTGGTGTTTGGGAGCATGTTGTCTTGTTTGTTGGGGTCTCTACTGTGACCCATAGTTGTGTTGCTTATGCGGAGGACGTGTGTAGGGTGATGTTTGAGTCCTTGGTGCACCCCGACCTCTGGGCTGGTAGTGTCCCCTGTACCCTCTACTGTTTGAAGAGTTACCCCTATGCGTCTGAAATGTCTGTGGGGTAAACCTCTGAGGGGGGAGCTGGGCTCTACCTCTTCCACAGTGTGATTGAGAGCGAGGGTGGAACTTACTAGGGCGGTTCTGCTTGTATGCAAGAGACTGTCTAGCCGCAGCCATCTCAGGTCTTAGCAACAGGGCATGTACTTCATTCCAGGTCATTTGGGGCATCAATCTACCTGTGAATAGAGGTGAGAGGAGAACTCGAGTGGCAATATCTTTGGGCATTTTCTTGGACAAGTGGATGCGCAGATCTTGTCTAGCTCTGGCTGCCTCAAAAATAGCACTCTTGACATCCCCAGTGGTCATCAGAGAGTTGACAAGGGAGGCTCTTCTGATGAAATGAAGTGCAGCTCTGGAGTTTTGTTCAGGGATAGAATCTGCTACTTCCCTCATGGCTTTTGCAAGTTTTTGCTGTGTGATGAAATTTGATAGAAGTCTATGGGCTCTTTGGCGCAATTTAAATTCCTTGTTAATCAGTGCCGGGGTAGGTGTATTAATCATGGGGTCATTGGATGGTTTACACACTATTTTTGGGGCTCTGAGATATTCCCAGAACTCTTGGGGAAGAGAGTCGGAGTTGTATACATACATAGTGGCAAATTGGTGATCCTCCTGTGGGAGTCTCTGGGGGGCAGTATCCCCACTGGACAGAGCAAATTTCTCTGCTTCGGTCACCCATTCAGACCATGGGCCATAGCCCAGGGATGAAACCTCTAGCATGAGAACTTTGTTCTCAAACATTTTTTTTGGAGCACTCTACGGATTTTGAGAGATTAGAGAGAGATTTAATGGCATTATGTCCATCTGCTTTATTCAAATCAGACCATGGTTTGAAGCGCTTACCCGAAGGCACAGCAGCTGTCTGTGCATACGTAAAGTATTTAGCATCCGACAGAGATGGGAAGGGTTTTATGATGACATCCAGTACTTGGCCTCGTGAATCTTTTGCACGTAGATGCCTAAGTTCGTCCATTTCAATTACCCATTCATTTGGAACTGGCACCAAATCTGGATGGACTGTGTCAGCATTGGCAGTTGTTACTACTGGTATTTGTTTCCAGTATCGGGATTCACCAAATAGTAGAGGAAGAGGTTTTTTTATGCTTTCAGGTTCCTGCTCGATGGGTGGGGGGTGAATATGTGACAGAAAAAAGTTATTGGGAAGGCTAGAAGCTTGGAGACTAGTCTGGGTGGAGGGTGTAGGAGTGGAGGATGTAGGAGTGGATGTAATTTCCTGAGTAGGTTGTTGGGGTTGGACCGGTATCTGAGCTAGTGGAATTGGGTCTGGTATGGCAGGTTGTAACATGGATGGATCAAGAGACCTACCTTGGAGATCTAGGATAGCCTTATCTAGAGAAGCAAATTTTTGTTCAAATTTGTCCGCTAACTCATTATTCAATGATTTAATAACTACCTGAAGTTTACCCAATAAGTCACCATGAGGGTTCTGCCTAGGGGCTATGCCAGACTGGTGAGACTCTACTTCACTGTGATCTAATGAATAAGTCTGGGATTCATTGTCATTCCAACCCTCCTCCATCTGGGTACCGGTATCCACATCATAACACTCTATAATAGTATTGTTCATGTACCCAGGTTCTGGGGTATCCTCAAGAAGTATATATTGTTTCTTGCCTTACCCCACCTATACTGTAATCAAAAGGGTCTGGAGCTGCCGGAGAAGGATCTAAGTGGACTGGTGAGTCTGTGTTCATGTACCCAGGTTCTGGGGTATCCTCAAGAAGTACTGTTTCTTGCCTTACCCCACCTATACTGTAATCAAAACGGTCTGGAGCTGCCGGAGAAGGATCTAAGTGGACTGGTGAGTCTGAAGAAGGTTGAATAGGTGAGTAGTCTCTGGGATTGTGTACTTCAGCTTCGATATTCATCTGAATCAGTTCAGGGTGAATTAATATGGAAGGATCAAGCAAAGGGGTCGATTTGAACTGTTGTTCAAAAGTATCAGAGATTTGTTCTAGGGAAAATGGAGGGGGACTGACAACCTCAGAACTTGGATCAGTCAAGGAGGTAGCTGAGACGGGTAATTTATGTCTAGCTGTAACAGGGTTGGCAGAGTGACTAGCCACCTCAGAAAATGTCAGAGGATAGGAGGGATGTGGTGCAGACTGTGAGACTTTGAAATCATAACTGCGAGTTGGGGGAGTTTGGGACTTGGAAGGTGGCTTTTTAGTTTGGGATTTGCTTGCTTCTTTACGTCTTTTACTGGAAGACTCAGACCTGACTGAACTATCTCTTTTCCTGCCAGATTCAGACCTTTTCTTGTCAGAAGGTGAGGAGGAGCTATGGGTTTTAGGCAAGGATATTTCTAAAAAGCTTACATATTTTACATCTGTAATACCTGGCAATTTTTTCAGGATCCCTGAAATGTAAGATTTTACTGAAGCCCACACTAATAATAATACTTGTTTGCATGTGACCGAGGCAAGAAATGTTTTTGGGTCATGGAACTTGGATAATAATAATAATAATAAGCATGTTACTTATTTCTCATAAGCGCCAATTTTTCCGAAGAATTCACTAGCGCTCGAAAAGAGAAAGAAAAAAGAACAAAAATCAATGCATCAAAAGAAGGCTTATATACAACACACATTTAACAATCACTAGCAGTGGCAAAATAGCCTAAACTCTATAGCCATCTGTCATGACACCTCTCTCAAGATCATAGCTTCTCTCAAAGAGAAAAGTCTTAAGTTGTCTCTTGAAGCATTCAACAGAACTCAGTTGTCTCATGGACAGCGGCAACCTGTTATACAACCTCGGAGCCATGTAGGAGAATGACCTCTCAAAGAAAGAAGACTGCTGGAAAGACCTTGGTTCATCAAGACGAAAAGGGTCACTGTCATGACGCACAACTACACCATGGTGTGCCGGTGGGTGCCTGAGCAGCTCCGCAAGGTACCTAGGCTCACCAAATTTGAGAACCTTAAAAGTCACCAAACACAACTTAAATTCTATTCTTGCTCTTACTGGCAGCCAGTGCAGTTCTATGTGAAGAGATGTAGTAGGAGTTCTAGGTGGAACACCAAAAATTAGTCTTGCGGCCCTGTTAAGAACAGACTGAACTTTCTTCAAAATATAATTTGGAAGACCCACCAACAGGGCATTGCAATAATCAACACGAGAGAAGACCAATGAGTGAACCAACGTCAGGAGGCAACGTCTGGTTATAAACGGCTTCACCAAATAGAGATTTCTGATGTGCAAGTAACAACTTTTAACTATCTGGTTTACATGCTCTTTGAAATCTAATCGGGAGTTCACATATACACCCAGATTTCGAACAGAGTTGGCCGGTCGCAGCTGAGATCCACCCACATTGATGGAGAGGGCACCTACTATATCATCAGCTCTTCTATTTCCTCGGATGATGAGAATATCAGTTTTACCATCATTTAGTTTAAGTTTTCTCGCTCTCATCCACTTCTTGATATCAGACATCAACAATTCCATCTTACTCCGTATATCAACTATATTTGTGATTCTCACATAAATCTGGGTGTCATCTGCATAAAAGTGAAAGGTGACATTATGTGCACGAAGCAGAAGAGACTAACTGCTAATATAAATTATAAATAGGATAGGACCTAAAACTGATCCCTGCGGAACACCATACTGCAGGGGTGTCGAGTCCGAGACCACTTGATTTACCATCACACTCTGGGATCTACCTGACAAGTACGACCCAAGAAGCAAGAGAGCGGAGTCACGCACACCACAATCATAAAGATCACTCAATAACAACTTGTGATCCACTGTGTCAAAAGCCGCAGAGAGATCAAGCAAGACCAATAGTGAGGCCACACCATTGCAAATGTTCTCAACTAGATCATTATGTACTCTAATCAATGCTGTTTCAGTTGAATGATGCTGTCGGTAAGCAGACTGAAAAATTGGGATAGTTTCATTCTGCTGAAGTAGTGGTTGTAATTGGTCAAGTATTGCACGCTCTAATATCTTTGATATGAAGGACAGGTTGGAGACAGGACGATAGTTCAACATGTTCTCAACATCAAGTCCAGGTTTCTTTAGAGTAGGTCGGAGTAGTGCATGCTTTTCAGAATGTGGGAAGCTACCTTCAGAGAAGCACTTATTAATTATTTTGGAAATAAACTCAACTGTGTGATCATAGACTCTTGGTAGCTTGGAAACATTTATGGGATCCAACGGGCAAAATGTTTTATTGAGGTTTCTTATGTAGGACGAGATCATGTCCACCTCTACTGAGTGAAAGGATGAGAGGACATTATTAGGAATGTCTCGGGGTTGGAGTACAACTGAAAGTTCTTCACCAACAGAAGCATCATC
Organism: Lithodes maja; assembly: GCA_037953745.1. Classification (NCBI taxonomy): domain Eukaryota; kingdom Metazoa; phylum Arthropoda; class Malacostraca; order Decapoda; family Lithodidae; genus Lithodes; species Lithodes maja. The sequence goes on along the minus strand of JBAKBP010015240.1, from coordinate 29,605 downwards.
CAGTTCCTGTCTTATGCGAGTTATCTTGCCAGCAAAAAATGCCACAAAGTTGGCAGCCAACTCGGCATCGGGTACAGAAGGTCTTAAGCTGACTCTTGTTTTTCCAAGTAAACTGTTTACAATTGAAGCCAACCTCCTCTGGTCGTTACCACACGAGTCAACTTTTCCCTGATAATACACTTTCTTTTCATCTTTGATTTTGTGGACCACAGCTCTTCTGGCTGACAGATATTGCAACCATGTAGAGTCTGTTTTATTTTTCCGCCATTCACGTTCAGCTCTTCTACGCGCTCTTCTAAGAAATTTAACTCGAGTGCCATACCAGGGCGAATCATCTCGTACTATGATTTTCTTCTCTACTTCTGGACAGTGATGATCGAACACTAATTTAAGTGCATTTCCATGTACCTCCACCAGCTCATCTGAAGTAAGGTTGGAAGTATCAATACTTCCCAAGTACTGTTTTACTTCACTGCTAGCCAAATTTAGGTCTGCATTTTTATAATTTCTAAATCTGATTACTTTTTCATGTGTGAGTGGCTTAGGGAAATCAAAGCTGAAAGTAATCAAAGCATGATCAGAGGTATTAGGGTCAGCATTCTCAACATCAACATCCAGAACACCACCACAACCCACAGGAGAGAAAACCAAGTCAAGGGTGTGTCCTAAGATATGAGTTGGGTGGGACACATGGTTTACAAAATTGTATACATTGTATTGTATACAAAATTGGATACATAATAACTACACTTCTCACACACTTTAGGGTTCTACATAGCATTGGACCTATTGACACACTTTGTGTGAGCAGGGCAGAATTTATGAGCTGTGAGGGCTAATGTGGTACAACTCTTGTGTGAGCAAATGGTGATGTTATCGGGCGGGTCGATCTCCTGAAGTGTGATTTTGTCCATTGTGGCTGATGTGGGCCCCGGGGATGGGAACCCTATGAAGGAGTATTCGTCTTCCAGGTTGAGGACTCCTCCTGATAACACCCCTTATAATTCTTCTACTGGTGCATATGGACCCTGAAGAAAAGGAAGAAAAGAAACAATGGGGTTCTTTTAGAAAGGGAGAGAGAACTTGTACTTGTTCCCTGGAAATTAATTAAATTTATGTAATTAGTGAGAATACACTTAGCTGGTGAACTGGAAACGTCTATAGTTTTGACAAGTGAATTCACCTTACAAATGTAGGTTTTTTAGCTGAGTGACGGGAGCAACAGGTGAGATGGTCAGGTCGACCACGGCCTTGAAATCTGGAATACTGTTCAGCTTCTGTTGTGGTTATCACTTGGCCGGGGCTCGTTGTCCAGATTCTTCTCTGGTAAAGCCGTGCATTGCCTGGGCCTGTGAATCATACCAAGGAGTCAATGTTGTTGTTGTATGTTGTTGTATGTTATAAAAATCGCCACCTGTAAGTGGCACCGATTAGCATGTCGCCCATCGGTAATTTGTGTAGGGTTTTTTCCCCTAGATAGGTTGCCCGCCAAGGCTATCGAGTCCCATCCACCTGGAAACACCCCTTTCAGATACCAGGGGGACAGTTATCACCAGAGACACCCCTATTACAGGGGACCACGCCCCTTTCAGATACCAGGGGGACAGCTATCACCAGAGACACCCCTATTACAGGGGGATCACACCCCTTTCAGATACCAGAGGGACAGCTATCACCAGAGACACCCCTATTACAGGGGGACCACACCCCTTTCAGATACCAGGGGGACAGCTATCACCAGAGACACCCCTATTACAGGGGGATCACACCCCTTTCAGATACCAGAGGGACAGCTATCACCAGAGACACCCCTATTACAGGGGGACCACACCCCTTTCAGATACCAGGGGGACAGCTATCACCAGAGACACCCCTATTACAGGGGGACCACACCCCTTTCAGATACCAGGGGGACAGCTATCACCAGAGACACCCCTATTACAGGGGGACCACACCCCTTTCAGATACCAGGGGGACAGCTATCACCAGAGACACCCCTATTACAGGGGGACCACACCCCTTTCAGATACCAGGGGGACAGCTATCACCAGAGACACCCCTATTATAGGGGAACCACACCCCTTTTAGATACCAGGGGGACAGCTATCACCAGAGACACCCCTATTACAGGGGGTCCAGGGGGACCACCTAACACCATAGACAACCCTAATCTATAGGGGAAGAGTGGAGGAGGAGATGTACCCGAACTCTTCTGGGGAGCCCAGGGACCCTGACTCATACATCAGGGATAAGAGGATGTAGGCTGTGCCATTCAGGGCTGGGGACTGGTTGCATAATGAGCTGGGAATAGTTATTAACAGGTTTATTTAATTTGTCCAAAAATTAGGATCTAGTCTTTGTATTGTTTACTTTAATTAAACTAACTAGATAGAAGTGCTTATTTAAGCTCTCGTATCTATCGTAACTCTGACAGTTATGTTAATTACTGGTACCCGGGCCTGTCTCTAACCTGGTATGACCTCTTATTATAGTTTGACCAAATCTAGAGTACCCGGCAATAATCTCCATTTGATTCCATTATTGGAAACCTGGTTTGTCTTTATTACAGTATGACAAAGCTTAGGGTACCCGGTAAAATAATATCTGTTTTCCTTACAGGTACCCGGACTTGTTCTTGTCATAGTTATGACACAGCCCTGAGTAACCCGGCACCACTATGGTGGTCTTCAATTTGTACCCGGGGCTGTCTTTATAATTGTTTTGTTATTATGATACCACCCGGGACTTTCTATGGTACCCGGGTCTGTCATGGTTTTAGCAGCCTCCAGAGTAACCGGCTATAGCCTTTATAGTATCACCCGGGAATACTGGTACCCGGGTCTGTCCAAGTCTTGACAGTTGTCTGAGTACCCGGAAATAGCCTGTTGGTACCCGGCCGGGTTTGTCTTATAATACCAGCCGGTATTATAATGCCCGGGTAGTCGGCCATAGCCTACAAGAACCCGAGCTTGACTTTTATACTTGTTATGGTAATGTGATACCACCCGGAAGTCTTGGTGCCCGGGTTTTTCATAGATTTAATAGGCGGCCGGGTAATTGGTAAAGTGATACCACCCGGGAGTCTTGGTGCCCGGGTTTGTCATAGATTTAATAGGCGGCCGGGTAATTGGTGATAGCTTATATGTACCCGGGCCTGGCTTTATACCTTGTATGGTATTATAAATATCCCCGCCCATCTGGGTACCCGGGACTGCCACCCTACCCGGCAGTCCTGGTACCCGGGCCATGGTAGCCGGGCCTTTTTGAGGTAAGGTCTAGGGTACCCGGGGCCTTGAGAAATTTTCAACATGCCATTGGTGCCCGGGTTTGTCATAGATTTAAACAGTCGGCCGGGTAATTTGGCGACAGTCTATATGTACCCGGGTCTGGCTTTATACTTGTATGGTATTATAATATCCCCGCTCATCTGGGTACCCGGGACTGCCACCATATCCGGTAGTCCTGGTACCAGAGCCTTGGTAGCCGGGCCTTATTGAGATAAGGTCTCGGGTACCCGGGGGCTTGAGAAATTCTCAGCACGCCATATATATATATATTTTATTTATTTGTTTGCACTCTTAAGGGTAGGCCTACTCGGGCACGAGTGTTAATTGGCGATTATTGTGTATCTTTGTACTGTACATGTTTTCTTACATCGTTCCGGGACTGAGTCAGTGAGATATATTCAATCAAGATATTAATTTGGGTACTCATTGGTTGTAGGCCCACTTGGTACCCTTGAAAATAAAGACATACTGTACGAGTGCCTAAATAAGCAGTACATTATAGGCTATTATTAGAATGTTGTAAATGAATTTACCATCACAATATAACACATCAGCTGTAAGTGTTTGATGGTTCTCACTGAAAATAATGCCGTACAAAATGTCTTGAAGGTACTGTAAATATATGTGATGAGGCACTCTTGATTGAATGATGTAAAAGCGATATGTATTCATCTTCACATAGAAAACTTTGGAAGTTAAAAACTGAAGGTATTGTGGGTGTGAAGTATTGACTGAAAATAGGTCAAAAAACAAAACATAAAAATATTCAAAATTAGGCTTTGGGAATTTTAGTTATTATTAACATTTTAAACAAGGTATGACAAGTAACCCCTGGCCAGCGCACAACCTGGATGGTACATGTAAAGAATTAAACATTAATACAGAATTCAATACTTAAGGGAATTAATATCAAGCTACAATGTTAAAACACACTTTCACAGAAAAAAAAGACACTGCAGCTAGTGAGCCAAATACTTAAGGGAATTAATATCAAGCTACAATGTTAAAACACACTTTCACAGAAAAAAAGACACTGCAGCTAGTGAGCCAAGGCTCGTATGATAAAAAACAAAGGAACAAAAACATTATGAAAAGCGAAAGTGGCATCCTTAAAAGCACGATCGTCGACCAGCCCAGATTAAGTCCTTACCTATTCAGGTTACAAGGGACAACAGTTAACCCTCCAGACCCGGGGCCTCTAGCTCGCGACTGTACTGTGGTACCGGGTGTTTTGACGATTATTGGGCTATGTTCACTCACCTGTAACTCAATAAATAGGGCATGTAATGTTATGAATAACAAACTAAAATGTTGCACAAACCTTCCTCTGTAGAATGCCGTTGAGAAGAGGTTTCTAGCCCCAGTGGTTGCATAATGGCGAGCGCGGGAAGTAGAGTGATTTTCGGCGGCAAATTCTTCCCGCGTTCGGATGCGTCGCCCCGGCCATGGCTACCACGCACCTAGCCGCTCGTCGCGCCAGAGTGTTTACCTCCCATAGACGATTTTAGTGTTTGATATTGAGAATTTGATGTTTATTTGATATTTTTATAGTTATTTTGATGCCAATTATATAAAGTATGTGTATTAGGGTATCACTGTCACTAATATTGCTCTTTTTCACTCGATACCGTACGCTTTGTTAGTAATTGAGGTAGGTTATTGTTATATTAGGCACTGATTATTCGTTATCACAGGTGTTTATTATAATTTGGCCATCAAATATTTGGTCTTGTATCACTTTCACTTTGGTAAATATGCTTTAGAGAGTGTCACTGTCACTGATAATGCTCATTTTCACTCGATACCGTACGATACCGTATGCTTTGTTAGTAATTGAGGTAGGTTATTGTTATATTAGGTACTGATTATTCGTTATCACAGGTGTTTATTATACTTTGGCCATCAAATATTAGGTCTTGTGTCACTTTCACTTAGTTATGTGCTTTGTAAATGTTTTATATACAATTTATTGTCTTTTTTTACTGATTTATATATTTCTATAGGTTCTAATCATATGAATGTCACTTATTATATACATACAGTATGTGTCACTTTCACATATTATTATGGTGTAATTGTATTTCTATACATTTTCTCATAATACATGACTTTTGTATTACAATAAATTGATTTAGTAGTAGCCTCTACGTTCCAACGTAGAGCTATATACTTATCGTATAATTTTGCTCCGCTCTAGAGCGGGCAATTATCGAAATCACTAGCGCGATAAAATGATAACATCTAGAGTAGCACCTTACTCTCTCTACTAGGTACGTTGTACATACTTTGGAGGCCACTATTTGAAAAGGAAAAGAAGAAAATATTGATGAGAAAGAAGAGAAAATTACAGGATTTTAGGCCATCCTATCTGGCTCCTTCAGCCGTCTTGACGGATCCACCCCACTACCCGACAGGGTTCATTGGGCATTCCTTTTCGCGCTACTCAAGCCTCCACACACGCTGTTTTCTATGCGCCCGATTTTTGTGCTTCTACTCCTGTCGCCTACCCTTTGGGTGAGTTGTGGGCCTTATTTATGGTACCTAAGGTTATTAGACAGATGATCTGTGATGTAGGAACGCTTCAAATGGGCTCTTAGGTGTGTTACTTTGAGTATGGCGTCGAAACTGGTTGGTCACACTTCTGCGCATGCGTCGCCCTTCGGCGAGTGTTATTCTTTGGGCCTTTGCCTGTTTTTATCATCATTTTCACTTGCGGTGGCCGTCCGTCCGCCGTCCGGCTGGCTCAGTTGACAGCGTGCCTGATTCCCATCTCGAGGTCTCGCGTTCAATCCCCGCTCAGATTGAAAAGTTTTTCTGGGATATAGCCGGCGGTTACCATCTCCACATGAGCAAGGGGGATGGGTAATGGTCTCTGGTAGACTAAAGAAAGCCAAGCGCTTGTGAATCCTCGAAGGAGGAGATACGGGCGCTATATAAGTAACCAGAAGATTATTATTATTATTATTATTACCTGGTAGGTTCTATTACACTTTGTGCTTCTTTTCTGCTTTCATTGCGTGGTTTTTGCAAAAAGTTAGGCTAACTTGTGCACTTTCGTTTGTGCTGACGGGGGCATAGCCCCCCTTGCCTTGACAGGTTATTTTGGCCTTATGTTTTGCTTACCTTCACATGAATGTTTCGCATTGGAGTGTGCCCTGTGTTTTTGTTTTTATCTGCCACTCAACCAAGGCTAGGCCCCCTGTTACTAGCCTAACTTTTAGTTGGTGGGGGGCGCCAGGGCTAGGCCTCATGTTCCTAGCCTAACTTTTTGGAAGGGGGAGAAGGGACTTTTGGTAGACCGTCAATGTTGCCTCGTCGCTCTTGCTTGCCGTTCTATGGTTTTACTAAACCACCTTAGGCTCGCAGGGGTATGACGCTTTGGTTTTACTAAACCTTCTGTGGGGCACCCTTTTTTCGTCTGACGCTCGCTCCCGCGCTGTCTCTCCCTTCTTTTGTTTGCGCTCCCCTAGGCCTTGAGTTCTTGAGACACAGTCTTCCCCTTACTTGAACTCCCTCATACATTGAGGTCCCCGCGGCCCGGTCTTCCCCTCCTTTGGGCTCTACGGTGCCTTGAACTGTCGTCCCTTCCACCCTTTTTGGTGACGCGGGTCTCTGGGACGGGCTCCGCGCCCGCTCCGCCCTGCAGCGTGGACAAATCCCGCTCCTGGTCGGTCCTTTGCTTCCGACATGTTCTCTTTTTTTGGCTGCTGTGGTCGGGTCACTCTGGACCCGCTCCGCCCTAGGATGGTTCTATCCGTCTCTAGGTCGGTCCTCTGCATCGCACTGTTTTATTTTTGCTCATGCAAGCTCCCCTGCCAGCTGTCCTGCTGTGCACTTGGGTTGAGCCTTTTGGTTGTGTTACGGCTGGATCGGCAATACATATTCGGGATTCTTGATCGTAGGACAGAAATGGCTTATGTGACAACGACACGCTCGATTCCAGTCCCAAATACTATATGCTCCAGACAACAAAAGCACCAACGCCCTACAGAGTTATCGTCTATGGTAACGAGGTACCTTAACTCGGCGAAAGTGTACAACAGGGGTAGGCTATGAGGCTAAACTCCCTCAGACATTTATAGGTTACGTTATTACTAAAGAAATGCAATACTCAAGAAACTACGTTAATATTAAGCCTCTAATAATGTAGAATAGAAGCAGGCTAAAGGTATGACAGTGAAATGCTAAATGACAAATGTACACGCCTACTTGAAAGCGCGTGCACTAGAATAACTGTCCCCTACTAACATGCACTAGCATGTAGCATACAAGATGTTCATGATCCAGTAGATACCTAATAATACACATGGAAGGAACATAAATAGTAGTCACTTATTATAAGAATGAATCTATACTTGGAATAACTAAAAGGTTGCAGGCAACAGTACTGCGCCGGTAGCCTACTACCGCATAGGCTACTTCGCTTCTCTCACTCTGTCTCCCCTCTGAGTCCGTATGCGCCCTACGCAACAGAACTCCGGACACAGCAGCAAAACGACAGTGCAGTTAATTGATACATGAAAGTATTAATAGTGTTGTCTTGTGTGTGAGTAATGTGTATTGTAAAGTGTTACATACATAAAGTTAAAGAGAGCTGCAATGCATAGTAAAATAAAGATATAACCCACTCATCATCCCCATGTGTTCTAGCTAGCAGGCCAAGTCACAGGAACAACGAGTCCCAGCACCGAAAGCGAGAACCCAGGAAAAGACTGCAGAGAACACAAGGACAGATAAATTACGTTACTCTACTATACCGGCACTACGAGCGAGCTGTAGTCTCTGGTACTACACTCGCTCCTGGCTCGGTAGGCAAATCAAGGCTAAGTCCTCGCCCCTCTACAGACAACTCCTGGGCATGGTCGGGCTCTTACACATGGCACTAGTCTAGTCACAAATTGGATGATGAGCTGGGCATATAACTCGTGAACATGTAGAACGTTCACCAACTATCCTCATCAAGAAGATCGCTGTTCACATTAACCCCTTAAATCTAATACATGTAAATATATGCTTGTCCTAAGAGTAATACGAGAGGTGAGTGCTGAAACTCCTTTAGGACCTCAAGGGAAGGTTATGCATTTAAATAGAGAGAAGAATGAAATGAGAGTAATGTCGTCAGAGAGAAAGAGTGCAACCGTGAGAAGCTGGGAGAGAGGGCAAGGGATGTTAGAATCTCAAAGGTTCTAGGCAACCTGATCATGGAACACACAGCGAGCCTCCAGGCAATGTGCAGTACGACAACATGGGCAGCCCAGGCAGCATAGGCAGGCGGCAATGGACTACCAACCCTGTCGCGCCTAGCTATAAGCGCAAGGCTGCCAACCGGTCCATACGTCTGGCAACCACCCCCCCAGCAGCGTGGCGCATTGCTACCCTCTCGCTCTGAAGCCCAACTCACTCTCTCTCTCTGAACTCCCATTGTCTTATCTATCAACTTCTCTATTGATACTACATATTAAATGGAAGGTCTCGACATGGCTTAAAACAAAACCCACCACTGGTTAGCACATGACGAGACCTTTGCAGAGATACAAAGAACATAGTTATACGTTGTCACACTCAATATAGGCAGCCAGCACGGTACAGCGGTACAGAGGTACCGCACAGTGGCGGTACAGTGGAGTACCAAGGAGTACAATCAGGTTGCGTTGCCACGCACTGGGTGCGTCACAGCCCCCCCAAGATTTTAGATAATCGACCTTAGAAGCATTATCAAAATCTGACAGGCAACCAACCGACCTGCTACCCTTAGCTGCCACTAATTGCAAAAGGTGCACAACAACTGAAGTGTGAATTATACATAAAACACAATATCGCATGCATCATGCTACAACAATAAAGACTTACAAAACTAAAAAAAAAAAATTCTCGTTTATTTTATTGTTTTATAATCTTTTTGGACGGCGTTATGATAGCCTAATTTTACTCCTGCTCAACCCACACACCGTGCACGACTATCCTGGATCATCAACCCTTGATAGACAATCTGCTATCACGTTCTCACTCCCGGCAATATGCTGAATGTTGAGATTATACTCTTGGAGCATTAGGGACCACCTGGTCAACCGCATATTCCGATTGTGAAACTGATTTAGGAATTTCAAGGGATGATGGTCCGTATAAATCGTCACTACCGGGCCGTAGGCTGGAACATAAACTTCGAAATGTTTGAGCGACAAAACGATAGCAAGAAGCTCCTTCTCTATAGTCGAGTAATTCCTTTGTGCCGAATTAAACTTGCGAGAAAAGAAGCTCACTGGGTGTTCCAAGCCCTCGGAATCAGTCTGCAGTAACACTGCCCCGGCACCCACACCGCTGGCATCAGTCGCCAGCTGAAAACTCCTGGAAAAGTCTGGGGCTCTCAAAATCGGATGTGTACACAGCAGGTGCTTGACTAGGTCGAAAGCCCTCTGACACTCCGCAGCCCAACAGAACTTCACTGACTTCGACAGTAGATCAGTTAACGGTGCTAAGACAGTAGAGTATCCCCGGATGAAGCGCCTATAATAGCCTATCATACCTAGGAACCGCATGACCTGGCGCTTAGTGGTGGGCCTGGGAAACATATTGATAGCCTGTATCTTGCTCAGGGGGGGGCACACCCGGCCTAACCCGACCACGAAGCCAAGATACTGCACAGTAGCCTTTACAAACTCGCACTTCCTCAGGTTCACCACCAGCCCAGCATCGTACAACTTCCCAAACAGGGTCTCTAAGTGCCTTAGGTGATTTTCAAAATCGTCATCATACACTATCACGTCATCAAGGTAGACCGTGCAGTTAGGGATTTCGTCACAAATATCGTTCATCAGGTTCTGAAACGTGGCAGGTGCGTTCTTAAGCCCATAAGGCATTACGTTACATTGGTAGGTCTTGCCATCTACCACAAAACCACAAACTTGCTTAGCTCGGTCCGACAGGGGTACTTGCCAGTAGCCTTTTACAAGATCAATTTTAGTAAGGTACTTTGCATTCCCTATCTTGTCCACGCTGTCGTCAACTCGAGGCAAAGGGTAAGGGTTGGTAGTGGTCAAGCCATTTAGCCTACGAAAATCTATGCAGAACCGCACCTTGCCGTCAGGTTTTGGCTGCAACGTGACGGGTGATGTCCACTTCACATAACCTTCAGTGATCATCCCTCTCTCAACCATGTACTTTAACTCCTCCCGTAAAGCTGGCAACTTTACCGGGGGCACACGGTAGGGCACTGACTTGAAGGGCACATTATCACCGACGTCCACGTCGTGCGTTACCTGAGTAGTGAGACCTGGGTGTTCGGCGAAAACAGAGGGGTATGACCTGAACAGGCCTAGGACAGCAGCACCCTGGTGCTCAGGCAGGTGACTTACAGCTTGCCTAGCCTCTTGTTCAGTATTCCCCGCCCACTGTTCCGCGGAAATGACACAGTCCCAGCTATCCTCCTCAGCAGCATGACTGTCCCCACCTCCTTCTCCACCCTGGCCGCTGCAGGCCAGCACAGGGACAGTGAGAGGCTCTGAGGGGCGTCTCACATACTCTTTCATGAGGTTAACATGACATAACTGATGTTTTTTCCTACGGTCAGGTGTTGCAACGAGATAATCAAGGTCGGACAGTTTCTTAGCCACCACATACGGCCCAATAAACTTGGCAGAAAGGGGGTGTCCAGGCAAAGGTAAAAGCAACATTACCTCCTGACCCACCGAAAACTCCCGAAGCTTCACCTTGGCGTCATACTGGTGCTTCATGACCGCCTGTGCATTAACCAAGTTATTACCTGCCGCTGCCATGCAACCTATAAGTCTCTCCCGGCTCTCAAGGATATATTTAAGTACAGACCCCGGCTTCTCTTCGCCCTCCCAGATCTCTTTCACCATACTTAAAGGTCCTCTCACATTATGGCCAAAGACTAGTTGATTTGGACTGAACCCCAGGCTCTCTCCTGGGACTTCACGTGCAGCGAACAGAACATACGGCAGACCCAAATCCCAATCAGTGTCATGTTCTGCACAGTAACAGCGTAGCATACTCTTCAGGGTCGAGTGCCACCGCTCCAAGACTCCCTGACTCTCGGGATGGTAGGCTGACGACACTACAGAGCATATACCGTGCAACTGAAGGGTTTGCTTGAACAATTTGGATGTAAAATTGCTCCCCTGGTCTGACTGCACCTCACGTGGAAATCCATAACGGGAACAGAACAATAATAAGTTTTTAACAACTGCCTTTGCCGAGCCGTTTCTCATGGGGTATGCGTCCGGGTATCTCGTAGCCACATCCATGATTGTCAACAGGAATTTATTGCCACTACTAGTAGGCGGGAAAGGGCCAACCAAATCTACTACAACTTTGCTGAACGGAGGCCCGGTGACAGGTATGGGAAACAAAGGTGCCTTCGGGATTGTCTGGTTAGGCTTCCCCGTTGTCTGGCAGGTCGCACACCCAGCCACCCATGCACAGACATCAGCCTTGACCCCAGGCCACCAGAAAAACCTGCCCAATGCCGCCAATGTTTTTGTTACCCCCAAATGACCCGCCACCGGCACATCATGCGCCAGACACAATAAGGACTCTCTATACTTATTTGGAACAACCACCTGGTCTACTACCCTCGCACCGCCCTCCCACTTCGATTTTGGGTCTAGAAATCTGCGGTACAATATCCTGTTGAGCCTAAAGAAATCTCCCGGCTTCGCATCCCCATCTTCCTCCAACTCTATGGCACCATTGCTATAACGAGCTAGGCTAGCGTCTTGCAGCTGCTGCTCACTAATGTCCCCGGGCGTCAATGCATCAAGATGGTTTTTTAATAAGACATTACCCCGTCTAGTAGGCTCTACTGCCATAGTGGCTCTCGCTACAGCTCTTGCCTCACGCGAAGTCTTACCCAACTCTGCCTTGTTACACACCATATCTGGGCCAGAGTCAACTCCCGTGTTTATTATAGGTCCAAGTACCGAATCACCGAGAAGTGCAGCAGAATCAATGTCCCTTTTCCTGCCCTTAGCAACCTTCTCCTGATCCTTCCTCCACTGTCCCCGAGGTTGAGTGCTAGGCTGTGCAGGAGCCGCAGAGCGAGATCGGGTTACCACACAGGCCATCTCATCCTGTTGGCACCTCCCAACCCATTCCCGATTCTCACCATCCACGTCGGCCGCCCTCTCGGCAACGACTAAGGGTGGAGTCCCGGAAGTGGGCACCGCAAAGTCGTTGCCGAGAAGAAGGTCGACGCCCTCAACTGGCAAACACTCAACGATCCCTACATCCAGCTCCCTGCACACCTCTCCCACTCTCAACTCCAACCTCACAAGTGGGTATGACCTCGTAGCATTTATACCCTGCACCACAACAACTCTGGCCGCATTTATCGGTTTCCCTGTGAAGTTCCTCAACAAAGTTTGCGAAGCCCCCGTATCCCTCAGCAAGTCAACCCTCCGTAGTTCACTCCCCCAGCTCACAAACCCGTGTCCCCGATGGTCACAGAAAGTGTCCCGGACAGGTGTCGAGCCTTCCGTACGCTTCTTTACCGCGTGTGCCTCAGCTGCTGACAACCTACCCCGGGCAGTTGCTGCAGCCTTCAGAGACACACCGATACTGTGAACCAATGACACCGGCTTAGCGGGAGTGTTACTAGGGCACTCACGTGAATAATGGCCTAGCTTCTGACATTTGTAACATTTCACATCCCCAATGGGCTTCTTCCCTTGTGCGGGCGAAGAAGGGGCCTGACCTTTAGTAAACGGGAGAGGCTTGTGTTTGTAGGTGTTATTAGGTGCAATGCATTTAGTGTGGTTATGTGTGTCATAGGATTTGTTATTATCGAAAACTCTGGTGGGTGGGGTATAGCGCCCCTTCTGCCCTGACTCAGCCCTCTGAGCGGCACCGCAACCACGAATCAATGATAATCTGAGGTCTGCCATCTTGGCAGCCTCCTCTACTGTCTTGGGACATTTTTCCTTAATGTTCAGCGTTAGATCGGTTCCAGTGCATTTGTAAAACTGTTCCAGATAGAAAAGTTGCTTAATTTCCTCAGCCGACTCTGCGTGCTCGGACCGAAACCAGTTATTACCTGCATCTGTTAAGTCCCGTGCGTGCTCCATAAAACTGACGTCGCTCTTCTTATTCACGCCACGGAACTTCAATCTATAAGTTTCGGGTTGCAGTTCGTAGGCCCGGAGCACAGCCTCCTTCACCAGTCCATACACTACACTCTCGTCCAGTGACAGTGCATCGTAGGCTTTCAACCCCTTACCCACTAGACGTGATGAAACTAATGCTGCCCATTTAACCTCCGGCCAGTCATACTCACGACACTTCTTTTCGAAACGAGCAAAAAACTCAGTCACTGCTGTCTCATCAAATGCGGGTACTAACTTAATTAAATGCGAAAGTGAGTCTGTAACCCGGTGCCCACCACCGAGATGACGCCCCGTGGTCTCTACTCTAGACTTCTCGACATCCATTTCAGCCTGGTACCTGGTTGCATCCTGATTGGCTTGGATTCTAGCAACCTCTATGCGTTCTATACTAGCCTGTTGTATCTGTATCAGAGTCTCCTGCAGCTTAAACTTAGCTAGTTCTAGCTGAAATAACATCTCAGGAGACAGGCCTGGGGGGGGAGAGCACAAAATGGGGGATCCACACCGAGACGTGTTTACGGGTAAGCCAGCTTGCCCTTGAGAACCCTCCTGCTGCATCGTGCTAAGACTCGCTGGCTGAGGGCCCAGCTCAGGGGTAGAGTGGAATGGAGGCTTGGAGGGAACCCCCCAAGACCCCACTCCACCCACCGCCCCATCGCCATCACCCAACAAACATGCCACCAAATTCTTCTTGGGCCAACTGTCAGGACAGTCCCGCCCCAAAACCGTGGCTAAACAGCGAAGACCGTAACAATCAATAGCCTGCAGGCGCTGTTCGGTCAAAGGTGTCTGCAAAAATGCCCGGGCATCCCTCTCTCCACTTATAACACTCCCCTCCCTAAACATCTGTTGTACTTGCTGGTTACTAGGCTGTACCGTGTTATCCTCCCCCGTAAATGATGAGTCATTAGACATAGTGCTGGTTATACAATTGCTGTTCATAAAAAAAAAGAAGTGCTTATTACTAATTGCAGTCTCGACTCACAAAATGTTAAAGATGCTTGAATGACTCTACTCTAGACACCCCCAACGAAACAATCTGCAAGTCCACCAATACAATAATGACACAATAAAAATTCCTCCAATATGCAAGAAAATTCTAGCCAGCTCTACTAGGTAGCATAGAATAGTTCTCCAAAAAACATGTGATAGGATACTACTGAATCTTGTGCAAGGTCGCCATTTTGTTACGGCTGGATCGGCAATACATATTCGGGATTCTTGATCGTAGGACAGAAATGGCTTATGTGACAACGACACGCTCGATTCCAGTCCCAAATACTATATGCTCCAGACAACAAAAGCACCAACGCCCTACAGAGTTATCGTCTATGGTAACGAGGTACCTTAACTCGGCGAAAGTGTACAACAGGGGTAGGCTATGAGGCTAAACTCCCTCAGACATTTATAGGTTACGTTATTAATAAAGAAATGCAATACTCAAGAAACTACGTTAATATTAAGCCTCTAATAATGTAGAATAGAAGCAGGCTAAAGGTATGACAGTGAAATGCTAAATGACAAATGTACACGCCTACTTGAAAGCGCGTGCACTAGAATAACTGTCCCCTACTAACATGCACTAGCATGTAGCATACAAGATGTTCATGATCCAGTAGATACCTAATAATACACATGGAAGGAACATAAATAGTAGTCACTTATTGTAATAATGAATCTATACTTGGAATAACTAAAAGGTTGCAGGCAACAGTACTGCGCCGGTAGCCTACTACCGCATAGGCTACTTCGCTTCTCTCACTCTGTCTCCCCTCTGAGTCTGTATGCGCCCTACGCAACAGAACTCCGGACACAGCAGCAAAACGACAGTGCAGTTAATTGATACATGAAAGTATTAATAGTGTTGTCTTGTGTGTGAGTAATGTGTATTGTAAAGTGTTACATACATAAACTTAAAGAGAGCTGCAATGCATAGTAAAATAAAGATATAACCCACTCATCATCCCCATGTGTTCTAGCTAGCAGGCCAAGTCACAGGAACAACGAGTCCCAGCACCGAAAGCGAGAACCCAGGAAAAGACAGCAGAGAACACAAGGACAGATAAATTACGTTACTCTACTATACCGGCACTACGAGCGAGCTGTAGTCTCTGGTACTACACTCGCTCCTGGCTCGGTAGGCAAATCAAGGCTAAGTCCTCGCCCCTCTACAGACAACTCCTGGGCATGGTCGGGCTCTTACACATGGCACTAGTCTAGTCACAAATTGGATGATGAGCTGGGCATATAACTCGTGAACATGTAGAACGTTCACCAACTATCCTCATCAAGAAGATCGCTGTTCACATTAACCCCTTAAATCTAATACATGTAAATATATGCTTGTCCTAAGAGTAATACGAGAGGTGAGTGCTGAAACTCCTTTAGGACCTCAAGGGAAGGGTATGCATTTAAATAGAGAGAAGAATGAAATGAGAGTAATGTCGTCAGAGAGAAAGAGTGCAACCGTGAGAAGTAGGGAGAGAGGGCAAGGGATGTTAGAATCTCAAAGGTTCTAGGCAACCTGATCATGGAACACACAGCGAGCCTCCATGCAATGTGCAGTACGACAACATGGGCAGCCAGGCAGCATATGCAGGCGGCAATGTACTACCAACCCTGTCGCACCTAGCTATAAGCGCAGGGCTGCCAACCGGTCCATACGTCTGGCAACCATTGCTACCCTCTCGCTCTGAAGTCTAACTCACTCTCTCTCTCTGAATTCCTATTATCTCATCTATCAACTTCTCTATTGATACTACATATTAAATGGAAGGTCTCGACATGGCTTAAAACAAAACCCACCACTGGTTAGCAAATGACGAGACCTTTGCAGAGATACAAAGAACATAGTTATACGTTGTCACACTCAATATAAGCAGCGAACACGGTACACGGCCCCGCCCCGTGTCGATACAGTGGAGTACCAAGGAGTACAATCAGGTTAAGTTGCCACGCACTGGGTGCGTCACAATATTTAAAACACTCTACTTGTTCCAATATTTCCCCATCCAGCCTCACATCTAGATTCACCCTATGCTCTCCCCTATTACACACCATTACTTTACTTTTATTGACGTTCACCTTCAGTTTCCTCCTTCCACAAACCACACCAAACTCTTTGACTACCTGCTGCAGTTTCTCATCAGAATCCGCCACCAATGCTGTGTCATCAGCGAACAGCAACTGATTCAACTCCCAATCTCTACCATTCTTTCCTACTAAACCCAATCCTCTTCCCATAGTTCTCCTTTTCACCTCCCTCACCACACCATCCATAAACATATTAAACAGCCATGGTGACATTACACAACCCTGTCGCAAACCTACCTTTACCTCAAACCATTCACTCAACTCACCATTTCCTACTCTCACACATGCTCTGCTCCCTTCATAAAAACTCTTAACTGCTTCTAACAAATTTCCTCCTATTTCATAAATCCTTAACACCTTCCACATTGCTTCACGGTCCACACGATCATACGCTTTTTCCAAGTCCATAAAAGCCCAAAATATCTCCTTATGCTTCTCTAAATACTTCTCGCATAACTGTCTTACTGCAAACATCTGATCCACGCACCCTCTTCCCCTCCTAAAACCGCACTGTTCTTCTCCTATTGCAACTTCCGTACACTTTATTATCCTCTCTATCAACACCCTGCCATACAGCTTTCCAACCACTGACAATAAACTAATACCTCTATAACTTGAACACTCCTGCCGATCTCCCTTCCCCTTGTACAACGGCACAATACATGCACTCTTCCAGTCTATTGGTACCATTGACACAGCAAAGCACACATTGAAAAGTCTCACCAACCAATCTATTATCACATCTCCACCCTTCTTTATACACTCCACAGCAATACCATCCAAACCTTCTGCTTTTCCCGCTCTCATTTGTTTCACTGCTTCTTTCACCTCATTTTCCTCAATCCTTTCATTCATTCCCTGCCACCTGGGTGGCCTGGGTAACCTATCTCCATCCACCTCTGCTTCAATCACTGCTTCTCTTCCATCTCTTGTATTTAACAAAGATTCAAAATACTCGGCATATCTTTTCCTCACTTCAACTGGTTCCACTAGTAATTCTCCATTTTCATCTTTCACTGACTCTTCCCTCTTTTGTCCTCCTTTCCTTACTTTATTTACCTCCTTCCAGAACATCTTCTTTCGTTCTTCAAAATTCTCACTCAGCCTTTGGCCCCACCTTTCGTTTGCATCTTTTTTCGCTTCTCTAATTTTCCGTTTTGCCTCTCTCCTTTTCTCCTTGTACCTCTCCCATACCTCAACACTACCATCCTGTAAAACCCTCTCAAAACACTGTCTCTTCTCCTCAACTGCCTTTCTCACCGTATCATTCCACCACTCGCTTCCCTTCCTGATACCTCTGCCTCCTACTTTCCTTTTGCCGCATACTACCTCTGCACTTGCTTTCACTCCTTCCTTAAACTGTTGCCATTCAATCTCTACTTCTCTCTCTTCCATCTCTCTCACTTCCATCCACTTTTCATTTAGTCTTTCCTTGTACTCCCTCTCTTTTTCACTCTTCTCTAACTCACTAACTTTTATTACCTCTCTTACTTCACGCTTGTCTCTTATTCTCGAATACCTACCTGTGAATATATAACTCGTCGAATACCTACCTAAGAATAAATAACTCGTCAAATACCTACCTGTGAATATATAACTCGTCGAATACCTACCTGTGAATATATAACTTATCGAATACCTACCTGTGAATATATAACTCGTCGAATACCTACCTAAGAATAAATAACTTGTCGAATACCTACCTAAGAATAAATAACTTGTCGAATACCTACCCGTGAATATATAACTCGTCGAATACCTACCTAAGAATAAATAACTCGTCGAATACCTACCTGTGAATAATTATATAACTCGTCGAATACCCACCTAAGAATATATAACTTGTCGAATACCTACCTGTGAATATATAACTCGTCGAATACCTACCTAAGAATATATAACTTGTCGAATACCTACCTGTGAATATATAACTATCGAATACCTACCTAAGAATATATAGCTTGTCGAATACCTACCCAAGAATATATTAACTCATTGAATAACCTACCTAAGAATATATAACTCGTCGAATACCTACCCGTGAATATATAACTTGTCGAATACCTACCTAATAATAGATAACTTGTCGAATACCTACCTGTGAATATAATAACTCGTTGAATACCTACCTAAGACTATATAACTCGTCGAATACCTACCAGTGAATAGATAACTTGTCGAATACCTACCTGTCAATATAATAACTCGTCGAATACCTACCTGTGAATATAATAACTCGTCGAATACCTACCTAAGAATATATAACTTGTCGAAACCCTACCTGTCAATATAATAATTCGTCGAATAAGCTAAATGTGAATACATAACTCGTTGAATAACCTACCCAATAATGGTTGAAAACTGATGTGATTCCGGAACGTTTGAGGCCAGTAAGAGATGGCAGCCAGACAGATACCGCTCCACTACCTGTCCCACCATCTCCGCCACCTAGTCCAAGAGCCAAAGTGAAAATTGGTAGCTGTAGAGAGGGTAATGATATATATATACAGTATATATATATATATTTTGTTTTTCTTTTTCTACGTGATTGAGGGAGGCAAAAGGCAGAACTGCCTATAGTGAGTGCCTCCCCCATAGTTGAAAGAGTGACAGGGCCAAAATCAAGGGACGTTCGAGCCAAAATGCCTGGACACACGAAGTTTGAAGCAATTTAAGTTATAGGAAGAGGGAAAGACTGATTCTGGGAGAGAGTTCCAGAGCTCAGCTGTTGAGTAGAAGAATGACTGAGAGTAACGTTTCACTCTCGGGTTGGAGAGTTGCACAGAGTAGGGAGTACAAAGGAAATCAAGCAACAATAGGTCTAGTGACCCTTCTAGGCTGCTTGTCCCCCAAAACACTGAGGATCAAATGTTCAAACAGTGGTTTAGAGTGGGTAAGGGAACATTGGAAAGGGAACTACTGCCCTGGAACTAATGTCCGTGGCAGGACTAGGAAGTTAGTAGGGGACATATGGGGTAGTAACTGAGGGGAGGATAAAATAAAGTTATTCATTTACAAACGCAGTCAGTCGCGGATTTGATGCGAGATATTTGTCTAGGCGGAGCTTAAATGAATCAACGGTGCTGCAGTCTATAACGTCTCGGGGAAGCCCATTCCACAAGTTGACAACTCGATTGAAGAAGAAATTCTTAGATTCGTGTGAGTTAAAAGATTTACCAATAATTTTGCAACCGTTTCCCTGTGTGTAATTAGATTGGTCGATAGTGAAGTACTTACTACAGTTCATATTGTCGATGCCTTTGATGATTTTGAACACTTGAATTAAGTCACCTCTTACGGGGTGGGATTGAATTGCAAGACGGGTACCACATGCCCTACGTAAAGGAGGTGGTATACACTGGGAAAGCTCTGAGGAACACTGATTATTATAGTAGGAATAGAATAGCGAGAGAGATGCAACATTGCGGCGGAGAGAGAGAGATTGCAGAGAGTTGGTGAGTGGACAGGAGTTAATGATACGAAAGGCCTTCCTTTCAACTTTGGCTAGGAGAGCGGTGTGAGAGGAACCTCCCCACACATGTGAACAATACTCTATACAAGGACGCACTATGCCCCTGTACAGAGCAAGAAGCTGTGCAGGGGAAAAGAACCCCCTAAGGCGGTTGAGCACACCCAGCTTCTGGGAGGCTGCCTTAGCAAGACTGGTAATATGGTCCTTCCAACTGAGAGCAGAAGAAAAAGAGACACCAAGAATATTGAGATAAGATGAAGGATTGATTTTTGTATTGTTGAAGAATAAGGGCTAGTCCGCTGGGAGTTCCTTACGGATAGATAGATGGAGAAATTGGGTTTTAGAAGCATTAAAGGTAACAAGGTTTTCTCTGCCCCAATTGGAGATAGTATTTAGATCAGAATTTAAGAGTTCTATGGCTTCATTACGTTTGTCGTTGAGGGATTGCTGGCTGGGGCGTTCTGCAAAACTAATTGTAAGGTTGAGTCGTCTGCGTAAGAATGGATGGGAATTGAGGTACAGTTGAGGAGATCATTTATAAAAATTAGAAAGAGAATAGGAGATAGAACAGAGCCCTGAGGAACACCAGAGTTTATAGGGTGAGGAAGTGAACAATGGCCGTCCACAACCGCGGCTATGGAACGGCCGGAAAGGAAATTAGAGGCAAAGACACAGATGGAGGGATAGAAACTGAAGGAGAGTAGTTTAGAAATTACAGATTTGTGCCAGACTCAATTGAAGGCTTTCGATATGTCTAGTGCAATAGAAAAAGTCTCACCGAAGTCCCGAAAGGAGGATGACCAAGAGTTAGTAAGATATTAAAGAAGATCACCAGTAGAGCGACTCTTAAGGAAGCCATACTGGCGATCTGAGAGCAGATTATGAGAAGAGAAATGCTTAAGAAATTTGGAAGCAAGAATATTTTCAAAAACTTTAGAAAGACAAGAGATGAGAGCAATTGGACGATAGTTGGAGGGTTGACAGCGGTCACCCTTCCTTGGGACAGGTTGAATGTGAGCAAACTTCCAGCATGAAGGGAAGACGTTAGAGGATAGACAGAGACGAAAGAGTTTGCCTAGGCAGGGAGTCAGCATGGAAGCACAGTTTTTGAGAACAACAGGAGGAACACCGTCCGGGCCGTACGCCTTATTAGTATTAAGCCCAGAGAGGGTAGAAAGTACATCTTTAGAAGAGATTAGGATATTAGGCATAAGTAAGAGAGAGGAGGGTGGAGAGCCGGAATCATCCAAGGTGGAGTTTCTAGCAAAAGTTTGAACGAAGAGTTTAGCTTTGTCTGAGGAAGAAGTGATGGTTGTACCATCAGAATGGGAAAGGGGAGGGAAAGACGAGGAAGAGAAACTGTTGGAGAGGTTTTTGGCTAGATGCCAGAAAGTTTGGGAAGAGCTAGAGTTGGATAGTTCAGTGCATTTATTATTGATGAAAGAGTGTTTGGCAAGTCGAAGAACAGATTTGGCTTGATTCCGGGCAGAAACATAGGAAGAATGAGAGTCTTGAGTTTTAAGGCGTCGGTACCGTTTGAATGCTTCCTCCTTATTGCGGACAGCAGTAGAACAGGCGTGAGTAAACCAAGATTTTTTAGCATTAGTCTGAGAGAAAGAGAATGGAATGTATGCTTCCATGCCCGATAGGATTACCTCGGTAATGCGTTCAGCACTCTCCGAGGGTCCCCGGCCACGGAAGCAGAAATCATTCCATGGGAAATCAAAGAAGTACTGCCGGAGAGCATCCCAGTCGGCAGCACCAAAGTGCCACAAGCGCCGACGGCTAGGAGGATCGGGTGGCCGTACTGGAGAGATAGGACAGATGACAGAGATAAGCTTATGGTCGGAGGAACCCAAAGGAGAGAAAAGATCGACAGTATAAGAAGAAGGGTTAGAAGTTAGTAACAAGTCAAGAATGTTGGGCCGATCTCCGATGCGATCCGGGATACGGGTGGGTTGCTGAACTAACTGCTCTAGGTCATTTATGATAGAAAAGACGTAGGCTTGTTCACCAGCTGGGTCAGTAGTGTGAGAGGAGAGCCATTGGCGGTAGTGAACGTTGAAATCTCCTATGATGGAGATTTCTGAGAAAGGAGAAATGGATAGAATGTGTTCCACTGTAGAGTTTAGATAGTCAAAGAATTTGGAAAAGTTGGTAGAGTTAGGGGAAAGATAGACAGCACAGAAATATTTAGTAAGAGAATGACAGGAAAGTTTGAGCCATAAAGCAGAGGATTCAGAGGAGTCGAAATCGGGAACACGAGAGCAAGTGAGCTTGTTGTGCACATATGCACAACATCCGCCTTTGGCTTTGAAACTAGGATAAAGAAAGTACGAGGATACAGAGAAGGGGTTGCTGGATGTTGCTACAGACACCTGAGTTTCGGTGAGGAAGAGAAGATCAGGTTTGTAGGAGGAGAGATGGTGTTCAACAGAGTGAAAGTTAGAGGAAAGTCCGCGAATGTTGCAGAAATCAATAGAAAGAGTAACAGGCCGAGGTCCAGGTAATTTTGTGGGGTCGTCAGGGGATGATCGGTCGGGTGTGGGGGCATTTATGGTCCCCCCACCCTGGGGACTCCGAGGCTGGGCTGAAATTCATAATTTTTAAAAATGTTGGTGTGGAGGAATGAAGTGTGGTGTGCATGTTTAGCTTAGTGAAGTGGATAGGAGGAGGAGGTGTTTGTGAGAGCTAGCTGGATTGCTCTCAGTGTAAATGAGGCACAAAGAAAATCAGTAAGAGAGGCCAAGCAAATGAAACAGGAGTTCCAGCGACTCTTTATCACATGCCTATAACCTCACCTGGGTCTAGCCTTGATCGATTGGTGCCTACAATCTCCCCATATACAGTATATATAAATATATATATATATATATATATATATATATATATATATATATATATATATATATATATACCGGTATATATATATATATATATATATATATATATATATATATATATATATATATATATATATATATATATACTGTATATATATATATATATATATATATATATATATATATATATATATATATATATACTGTATATATATATACATATATATATATACAGTATATATATTGTTCTTTATATATTGTATAATCTACTTTACCTCAAATTGGTTGCATTGTTGTGATTATTAGTTTTAAATTGAAAGTACTTGCCTATGATTAACTTTATCATTCATTTGAGTTTACTTAGACAAAGTGTCACCCTTAACCCCTTAAGGATTATGACGCATTTTGACAGTATATTCTGGATAGTATTAGTGATGAGGAAGGGTATATGGAAGTCTGAGGCATATATGAGATGGTCTTTACCCTTTTGATGCTCACAGATCCTCCTTAACCCTCTCAGGTCTGAGTAAATTTTTAAAGTTTACATGAACAGGCGACACACGGTCTGGGGCTGTTAACGTTTTTTCATTGTTCCCGTCAACCCAGCTCACCCAGCTTGGAATTTTTGCCAGATAACTCCACATATGGACTAGTAGACTAGATATATCGAGTCTTAAATGGACGCGATTGCATCTTTTGTGTGGTTTTACCGAATTTCGTGCAGGGCTTAAAGATGCGATCGCGTCCATACGTGCGCCAGGGCAAAAGTAGCTCAGGACGTGGTCGCGTCCATATGTGCGCGACAGGGTTAAGTTGTATAAAATTGTCTAATGATAGCCAAAATATATTGTCAAAATGCGTCGTAATTCTCAAGGGGTTAAATGGTAATGGCTAGTGAAACTTGGGTATCTCGCCCGTAGACTAACCTGCTCCATGCCCTTATTAGAACCATTCGCGCCAGCCCCTCTCCCGCCAAGCATTACACACAAACATAGGAAGGGGCAGTACCACCATCTCATTTTGCCTGTAATGTGAAATGATACTTAATTTTATTAATGTTTTAAACACACATGAGTATTTAATTACTAAATGTTCAAATAGAGATCTGCTTAAAACCTAAGATTAAAACGAATGAAGTACAAGATATAATCACCTAGGCTGCTATTAAATCCAATCATAATCAAACTTAACTTACAGTAGTTACTCTGTTATCCTATTTCTAAATTTTGGCAATAGCTGTCCAAGGGTAGGACGAGATGGATGGGCGATCATCACACCTCTCTCCTTCAATCAATCTTTCCTTGATCTTATGACTAAGACTGCTTTAAATTTAACGTGCTCAGATATTTTGACCCCAACATCTCTTGAGTTTGGCTCTCTGTCACTCTTTTGGCTTTGAGGGAGACACTCATTACAGGCAGCCTACCTTTTGTCTCCTTCATATGCATAAGGAGAACATAGAAGAAAAAACTCTGTCTCTGTTCACCTAGCAGAAAAATAAACCTGGGTTAGTGGACATTTGTGACGTTACACCCGGGGAGATAAAAATACGTCCTAGCGTGTTTGAGATGCTCGCACCCAATCAGAGGACACCTCGACAACGTGTGCAGCAGGCTAATAACACACACAACGAACCCCCTTCAACAGCTTCCCCCTTTTCCAACACCCCTTCTCCTCTCTCAACACTCTTCGAAAGTTAGATACGAGGTACCGCTGTAAAGGCTTGTCCCTCAATACCTTCACCTGACCTGACTGTAATAACCTGGATAATAAGATTTAGTCCATGTATACCAGGTAGGGTAAAGTATGGGCGAGGGCTGGTCCTATACAGAGTGAGGTTTGGCTTACTCTACCCAACCTTAGCCGTTTCTGTCTGTCTTTTTTTTTCTTGTACTACTTTTCCTTCTAGGCTCTCGCGAGATCGCCCGATTGGTTGGCACTGCAAGGGGGGCTACGGACAGTGGGGGTATTGGCCCGGGGGTGCAAGCCCGTGGGCTACTGATCCCCTCACCCGCTGCCCTCTCAGAGACAGATCTCATCTCACCCTGGCCCCTTTGGGGGTCCGAACATCTGGAGCAGCTTCGGTCTACCGGACTCGGTACTGTTCGGTCAGACAGTCTGGGGAACTACCTCAACCTCTCTGCCTCTCTGTGTGGCTGTGTGTCTGTTAGTCTTTCTGTTTGCAAGTTTTCTCAAAATTCTTACAAACGGAATTCAACTCATTATGTACCGGTGACGTCCTTTTCATTATATTCTGGCAATTATTGAAATTTGTTATTCAGCTTAAGAAGGACGTCAATCAATTAAAAGGCTACAAACCCTCTCTATTCATCCTTTTCGCTGCCACACGTCCTTCCTAAGCTTCATAAAATCATCTAAATGTAGCGGAAATCAAATGAAATAGACGTCGCCGGTACTGAAAAGGCTTTTGGTCCTCTCTGTTTCCTCTCTTTCTAGGTTGTTTCCATTCGGTCCATTTCAGCCTACTGTTTTAAGACGTTTATCCCCATCCAGGTGTCGATTTTTTCTTGGCGAGCGGCAGCAAGTCAGCATATTTAAAACAAAATTTGACAACAGGCTAAATTTGTACATTTTTCGATGGAAAAAGTCTCTGGCGAAGCCGGATTGCTATCGCTCACCAGGAAGAACTCGACACCTGAATGGAGATAAACGTCTTAAAACAGTAGGCTAGGCTGAATGGGGCCGCATTGATACAAGCTAGAGAAAGAGAAAAAAGCAGGTGACCCCCTTAACTTTTGGCTACGAGTAGACATTTGTCCCCTTCGTCCACACCCCCTGTTATACATCCCGACAAACTTGACCCATTCAGCACCATGGCGTCTTTTTACCCTTGATTCTGGCTAAAATTAGATTATTTTATGTAGTTTCAGAAGGACCTATGTTGCTAAGAAGGTTTATTGTGATCGTATTTACCCATTTGAGGTGCACAGATAGATTACAAACTAAACAAAAATCGTCTTATGGTAACCAGAATATGATGAAAATTACGTAATGGTGGTGAATGGGTTAACCCCTTGAGGTCCTGATGTGGCGGCGTCTACGCCGTGGGGCCACCTCCCGAGGCTGCCAACCGCGGATGACTGCCGACCCTCCACGGCCGAAGACAAAATCAACGACCAGTGGAGGAAAACCGGATGCCGGCCGCGGGGAGCAGTTTCGGGAGCCAAACCGTCACAACCATCCCCTGCCCCCTCCCTGGGGGCACGGGTCCTTGGAGCGGCTTCGGTCGCGCCGGGAATTTCCACACCTCTCACACCACACACACACATCACACAGTTTTTCCTACACCGAGAAATGACTCTCCGGCTGTCATTTCTCGAAGACTTCTTCTAGCCGGAGACATTGAGAGCAACCCAGGACCCACATACACATACATATGTCCAACTTGCTCAAAACCCATCACTTCGAGTCGCCATACTAAGGGTTCAGTTCTCTGCAATTCATGCGGGAACTGGACCCACTTCACCTGCACAACACTTGCCTCCAAGAAACACTACACAAACACCTGGACCTGTTCCTCATGCCCCTCCCTCTCCCAGTCAAATCCCTCACCTAAAACCCGTCCACCTCTCCTCCCCAACCCACCTAACCTTCCCATATCATCCACTCCCCCCCCCCCTCCCCCTAAAACCCGTCCACCTCTCCTCCCTAACCCACCTAACCTTCCCATACCATCCACATCCTCAACTCAACACACCACACCCCATCCTAATCCATTCCAACCCCCATCTCCTGCTCCCCAATCCCCATCCCCACCTCACCCATCCCAACCCCCAGCCCCTCCCTCACCCCCACCCCCACCCCATCCTCGTGCAGCAGCACCCAACATACATCGTGCACATAACATTAACATTCTTCAACTGAACATAGATGGCATCAACACAAAGAAACACGAACTCTCACACTTCATCAAACAACACAACATACACATTGCCATCTTACAAGAAACAAAACTCCGCACAACACAAAAAACACCCACATTTCATAATTTCACCACCATCAGACAAGACCGGGCTGTCGGCGGGGGCGGTGGACTCATCACCCTGGTACACAAAGAAATATCATACATAGTAACCAGTGTACAAACCAAATCCCTCCTCCCCCCAAATGATAACACAACAGAAATACAGTCAATTAAAATACGCACTGGCAACAACTCCAACATAACTATCATAAACACATACATCCCTCCCCAAACATCCCCTACAGTACCAAATGAATACAGACCACACTTACAACACATCACAAACACCCCACACATCATCCTGGGTGGTGACTTCAACGCCAAGACGTCGGCCTGGTTTGTCGACAACCCCGACACAGACAGAGGGCTGGTACTACAAAACCAAACCGATAACCTCATCATCCTTAACGACATCCATCAACATACCCATATTCCTCACCAAGCCCTCTATAACCCATCATCTCCAGACATCACCTTTTGCTCCCCAGAACTCGCCCCCACAACATCCTGGAGGGTGGTCAGAACCTTAGGCTCTGACCACCTCCCGATCATTATCACCACCAAAACCAGACTCACCCCAGCTAGCCACAAACACACATACACCAATTATAAAAGAGCTAACTGGGAAGCATTCACAAATGAGACAGAACAACACTTCACAACTCTAAACAGTACACCCATCACTAACATCAACAATGCTGTACACATACTCAATAAAACTATCCAAAACGCTGACAAGAAACACATTCCAAGAGGTAACAGAAAAAGACACAACCCCAACTTCACACCAGAAATTCAAAACCTCATCAGACAACGCGACATACTGAAACACTCCCCAGCACCCCACACACAAGACATCACACAACAAATTCAAGCACTCAACACCCAAACTAACAACAAAATACAAGAACAACACAAACTAAATTGGAATAACTTCCTACAAACACTTGATCACTAAACAAATCCCAAAAAACTCTACAAAACACTAAACAGCATCACACTTTCCAACAGCAACACAACACAATCACATGCTGCAATCACAACAACAGACTCTACTCCTTCATGTAAACAACAAGCAAACACTCTCATCAATCACTTTTCACATGTCAGCCACCTAAAACCTCACAAAGACGACCGACGTGTCATCCGACGTAAGAGACAATTCCCCACAGACCCTGACTATACACCCTTCACCAATCACCAGACAAAGCATATCATCAACAATCTCAAGCACTCACCCGCCTGTGGCCTAGACAACATAAGCAACATACACCTCAGACACCTGGGACCACAAGGCATACAAGCACTCACTAACATATCAAACTACAGCTATTCACACAACACAATACCAGACATCTGGAAGCATGGTATCATCATCACATTCCCCAAACCCAACAAAGACCTCACGCTACCCTCCTCGCACCGCCCCATCACACTCCTTTGCTCCCCCTCCAAAGTCATGGAACGCCTAGTATTACAACTAATTACACCTGACCTACCCCTAGCTCCAACACAACATGGCTTTAGGCCACTGCACTCCACAAACACTCTTCTCACAGACCTTACACAAAGAGCTTTCGATGGCATCAACTCAGCTAGACCACCACACAGATCACTATTAGCTACACTCGACATTAGTAAAGCCTTCGATGCCATCCACCGCCACAACCTAACAAACAAAATCTACAACACAAACATGCACAACAACACAAAAAGGTGGCTGGCCAACTTCCTAGCAGGCAGATGTGCACACGTATCTTTTGCCGGTCAGTCATCTAAAATCAGAAACTTTCCAAACGGAGTCCCACAAGGATCCGTCCTATCGCCCGCACTCTTCAATCTGTACATGCACGATATAACTCCACCCAATACGCCCCAAATAAACTTAGCCTCCTATGCAGATGACATAACACTCACATGCACACACCATGACCCAAAAAGAGCAACAGATCTCCTTCAACCCTATCTCAACACACTACATGGCTGGTGCACTACAAACAGACTTAATCTAGCCCCAGCCAAATCCACCGCAACCCTGCTCACAAGTTGGACAGGAGAACACGAATACATCCCTCAACTCAACATAAACAACACACCCCTAACACATACACACACACCCAAAATCCTAGGAGTAACATATGATACTCATATGACATTCAAACAGCACACCACAAACATTAAAAAGAAACTGACACCCAGACTTAACGCCCTCAGGTCACTTGCTCACACAAAATTTGGACACAACAAAGAAACTACCACCACAGTATATAAACAATACATAAGATCAGTGATGGAATACGCAAGCCCAGCCTGGGCTTCTAACCTAGCTGAAACACATCATAAGACCTTACAGACTATTCAAAACAAAGCCCTGAAGATCATTACAGGCTGCACAGCTACTGCACCCACAGATCACCTACATCAAGAAACCAAAATCCTCAAAGTCAAAGACCATCTGGACATGAGAGGCACTCAATTCCTGGCAGCAGCCTCCACGAACTAAGACCACCCACTAAACTACATGGCAACACACCCACAGACACCAAGAAATATCAAAACAACACCCAGCACACGGTATCACACACAATTATTGTCCTCTCTCCCTCCCTGCCCACCCCGAACCAACTTCCAGAAGCACATCCATACTCATATCTCTCACCGATCCATCCACTCACTCACAGACAACACGCAGCTGCATGCACGACCTCCCGAAATCCATCCTTCCGAATCCTCCCTTCCTCGCGAGGACAGAGTCCACCTGGCCAGGCTGAGATGCGGACACCATCCAGCTCTCCTGAGCAATC
>JBAKBP010015239.1:0-56067 GCA_037953745.1 Lithodes maja | reverse complement strand
GTCAAAACGTGAACAGGACAGAACCATGGTAAGTTATCGTTACAGAGGAATGCATAGTACAGGGTGTCCTATAATAGGTGTGAAGGGGAGGTATTTAGTTTGTTCCCTACGTTTTCATCAAGCTTAAAATTACACCCCCTAGACCCCCTTTCAAGATAAATTTGTACATTTTTCGGGAGAAAAATGTCCCGGCCGGAGGCCGGTTGCTCTTAAATTACAGGCTCGCTATCGCTCGCCAGGAAAAATCGGCACCTTAATGGCACGAAAGGTCTTAAAATTGACAGAAATGGGTCGAAAGTTATTAAAATCGCCAAACTAATGGGTCAAACGTTTTAAAATCTCAAAAGCAATGGGGCTAAACATGAGGGAGAAGGAAGTTCGACAAAAAAATCCCTCAAGTGGAAACCTCCCCTTAAACTTCAGGATTAGCCTAGGTTAATAGTAGCCTATATCTAATAAATAGTTCTAAGCATACAATGTTCGTAAAGAAACTTCCAAATCTTAACCATTACAGAGATATTACATGTAGCCTACATGTATTATGATGTAGGTAAGAACTAATACATGTAGCCTACATGTATTATGATGTAGGTAAGAACTAATACATGTAGCCTACATGTATTATGATGTAGGTAAGAACTAATACATGTAGCCTACATGTATTATGATGTAGGTAAGAACTAATACATGTAGCCTACATGTATTATGATGTAGGTAAGAACTAATACATGTAGCCTACATGTATTATGATGTAGGTAAGAACTAATACATGTAGCCTACATGTATTATGATGTAGGTAAGAACTAATACATGTAGCCTACATGTATTATGATGTAGGTAAGAACTAATACATGTAGCCTACATGTATTATGATGTAGGTAAGAACTAATACATGTAGCCTACATGTATTATGATGTAGGTAAGAACTAATACATGTAGCCTACATGTATTATGATGTAGGTAAGAACTAAACATGTAGCCTACATGTATTATGATGTAGATAAGAACTAATACATGTAGCCTACATGTATTATGATGTAGGTAAGAATTAATACATGTAGCCTACATGTATTATGATGTAGGTAAGAACTAATACATGTAGCCTACATGTATTATGATGTAGGTAAGAACTAATACATGTAGCCTACATGTATTATGATGTAGGTAAGAACTAATACATGTAGCCTACATGTATTATGATGTAGGTAAGAACTAATACATGTAGCCTACATGTATTATGATGTAGGTAAGAACTAATACATGTAGCCTACATGTATTATGATGTAGGTAAGAACTAATACATGTAGCCTACATGTATTATGATGTAGGTAAGAACTAATACATGAAGCCTACATGTATTATGATGTAGGTAAGAACTAATACATGTAGCCTACATGTATTATGATGTAGGTAAGAACTAATACATGTAGCCTACATGTATTATGATGTAGGTAAGAACTAATACATGTAGCCTACATGTATTATGATGTAGGTAAGAACTAATACATGTAGCCTACATGTATTATGATGTAGGTAAGAACTAATACATGTAGCCTACATGTATTATGATGTAGGTAAGAACTAATACATGTAGCCTACATGTATTATGATGTAGGTAAGAACTAAACATGTAGCCTACATGTATTATGATGTAGATAAGAACTAATACATGTAGCCTACATGTATTATGATGTAGGTAAGAACTAATACATGTAGCCTACATGTATTATGATGTAGGTAAGAACTAATACATGTAGCCTACATGTATTATGATGTAGGTAAGAACTAATACATGTAGCCTACATGTATTATGATGTAGGTAAGAACTAATACATGTAGCCTACATGTATTATGATGTAGGTAAGAACTAATACATGTAGCCTACATGTATTATGATGTAGGTAAGAACTAATACATGTAGCCTACATGTATTATGATGTAGGTAAGAACTAATACATGTAGCCTACATGTATTATGATGTAGGTAAGAACTAATACATGAAGCCTACATGTATTATGATGTAGGTAAGAACTAATACATGTAGCCTACATGTATTATGATGTAGGTAAGAACTAATACATGTAGCCTACATGTATTATGATGTAGGTAAGAACTAATACATGTAGCCTACATGTATTATGATGTAGGTAAGAACTAATACATGTAGCCTACACGTATTATGATGTAGGTAAGAACTAATACATGTAGCCTACATGTATTATGATGTAGGTAAGAACTAATACATGTAGCCTACATGTATTATGATGTAGGTAAGAACTAATACATGTAGCCTACATGTATTATGATGTAGGTAAGAACTAATACATGTAGCCTACATGTATTATGATGTAGGTAAGAACTAATACATGTAGCCTACATGTATTATGATGTAGGTAAGAACTAATAGTGATGTAGGGGGAACAAGGGGTCTGGTGAGAAACACTGTTATAGTCTCCCCCCCAAGTTCAAGATCACTCCCGCACCCTGCCACAGCCACTCTTGTATCACTGAAAATGGAGACTTACCCATAAAGGCATGAGTGACTCGCTTATACTGTACAACAACACTCACGCTATACACATTAGTACTTTGTCTTTCTTTTTTGCAGAATTATATATTTAATTAAGCTGTACTACCAACCAATATAATTATGATTATAATCCTGTAATTATGTATACTTTACATAATCAAGTACATTAACGTATATATTTTCCTCCCGTTCTTCGTTCTTCATATACAGAATAATGATAATAGAAACATAATAATAATAATAATAATAATAATAATAATAATAATAATAATCATCATTTTCAGTATCAGTATTACTGTATTAGTATTGGTAGAAGTATTAGTAGTAGTTTTATCACTATTGTAAACATTGGCTTTGTAGTTACACTGTGGACATTATAGATGAAAGGACCTTTGTAATGTGGTAGTGGATATGGCTGGTCACGTTGAATCAAATATTGGGAGTAAGTTGGATGGGAGAGATGATGAAAATAATCCAATGGGAATGGTGAAATAATGTCAAAATACACATAGTGGTATACTGTATATATATACCACTTGACGTTTTACCGAGCATATATATATATATATATATATATATATATATATATATATATATATATATATATATATATATATATCACTTGACGTTTTACCGAGTATGCAGTGCAGTAATGTTGAGGGATGTTGGATGAATAATAACCGATTAAATTGTAACGTGCTTTTAATAGGAAACCATAAGGTATGTTTATGGTTTGAATGGATTTACCCTTACTCACCATGTTTATATAATAGGCACTGGCTGACTGACATACTGGTATCATAATATACTAAACAAAATAAAACATTATTGATGATTGTCATTCCATTCTATGACAGAGCATAACCAACGGATTACCATTGTATTCTTCTGCAATGACGTATTGTATATTTAACGTGTATAACCATAATAAGTATGTTGTATTTAAAATGTCGAAGCTTGGTTATCTGTAGTCAATCATTGCATTGCCTTCAAGAATGATATATTGTTATATATCATTATGGTGTTGTCTATTTGGAAGGATGGTTGTAATAAAGATGCTGGTGATGCGTGTATGTAATGATGGCTTATATTGATGGTTTAATATGCACTTCGGTTCGGTTCGGTGCTTGTTCGGGGGTTAAACCTTTGCTACGGTCCCTCCTAATGTTCACCTTAATGTGTCTATCTTTGAGCTCTATTTTTCTCCTCATTTTTCTTTTCTCTTCTTTTCCAGAGTTCTTGTATGATCCTTTTAAGGGAGCACACCTTGTTTTTTTTCTTTCTCTTGTTCTCCCTCTTTCTTTGGCTTGTATCCATTCGGCCCCATTCAGCCTACTGTTTTAAGACGTTTACCCCCATCCAGGTGTCAATATTTTCCTGGCGAGCGGTAGCGAGCCAGCATATATATATATATATATATTGTTTTGACAGCATGCTAAATTTGTACATTTTTCGATAGAAAAATATCTCCGGCGAAGCCGGATTTCTCCATACAATGCTGGCTTGCTATCTCTTGCCAGGAAGACATCGACCTGGATGGGGATAAACGTCTTAAAACAGTTGGCTGAATGGGGCCGAATGGATACAAGCCAGGGAAAGAGAGAAAAGGAGAGAAAAAAAAAATCCGGTGACTCCCCTTAACTTCTTCTCTCCTTTCTTCTTTTATGGACTTGCAATGATTGATCCCCCATTTCCCCCGGGTCTGTGCAGCACGTCTGTCTCGGGGCGCCCCTCTCATCAGCAACCACGACAAAAAAGTCTGGAGGTAAGTTTGCGTTTCGTGGTTCCAAGGTCGCTCGAGACTGCTGCTCCACCCGCACTGCACCCGCCCGCAGCCTTCCGCATCATACGCCCACACACATACACACACAGACACACACACACACACGCGCACACACACACACGCACACACACACATACATACACACACACACACACATAAACACACCCACACACACACACATACATACACACACACACAGAGACACACACACACACACACACACACGCACACAGAAAAGAACAAAAAGTGATGAAAGTGAGTTGGATATATCTTCTACACCGAAAACTAAAATTAGTGCAGCGACTCATCCAGTTATTCCAGCGTAAGTCCATCAGTCAAATAATTAGTCTAGCAAATGCTCCATCGTCAGGTAAATTAGTCCACCAATTAGTCAAAAGTTAGACAGATGACTAACCCCAATTAGTCCAGCCTGATATACAACATTATCATATATATCAACTTAGTAAATGTTATCAATCCTGTAAATTTGCCATACATATTATTAAAGGGAGATTTCCACCTGGAGGATTTTTTTCTGGACCCCTTTCTCCTTCATGTTTAGCCCCATTGCTTTTGAGATTTTAAGACGTTCGCCCCATTAGTGTGGCGATTTTAAGAACCCTCGCCCCATTTCTGTCAATTTTAAGACCATTCGTGACATTTAGGTGTCGATTTTTTCCTGGCGAGCGATAGCGAGCCTGTAATTTAAGGGGAACCGGCCTTCGGCCAGGACATTTTTCTACCGAAAAATGTACAAATTTATCTTGAAAGGGGGTCTAGGGGGAGTAATTTTAAGCTTGATGGAAGTCTAGGGAATCAACTAAAAACCTCCCCTTAATCATGGTTGACTAAAATGTATTAGTCTTCTGACTAACCACACTTAGGCATCTAAATATCGGTGGGCTGATTATCGTTGGTCAAGATAAACATACACCATTAGTCAGCTGACTACTGCATTAGTCCAGCCCATTTTCCACATTAGCATCGGTCTGGATTAATGGTATATAGTCAGTTGACTTATTTCATTAGTGGTGGGTTAATTATCGACTAATTTCACTCACATCTCTCTCTCTCTTTTTTTTTTTTTTTTTTGTTCTATATTCCAACTTACTTCCTCTCGGGCATAGGCTGAGAGCCTTAACATTCACCGCTTTACAATGAACAGTGAAGACCGTGAGGTCTTGTTCCAGTCTAGGGAGTGAGACATGTGAAGCACGTAGAGTACAACGAGCACCTGCCATTTTGCCTTCACATGAGGCACGGTGCTCACTCATGGCCCGAAACGACCCCATCTCTGAAGCCACCTCGTTCCCGTGCTTCACTGTCTCACCCCCTACACTCGGACTCTCACACTTACACACACACAACGCCACCTGTTGAGCAGATAACTCACCAGGTATTGCACCCCTATAGCATATTTTGAATATGGGAATATTCATACAGTGCTATTTAATCAGGGAACAATGAGGGTATTTTATTGACGTTTCGGTGGGCTTGTGGTAATGCACTGATACTAGCTAGGTACAGCACAAATTCTATCCAAATAATATCTTCCCATTGATACATCGGGATTTGAACCCGGGACCTTTGGATTACCAGGCCAGTGGCAAGACCACTCCACCACACCTCCCCTATAAAAGTATCCAATACTTGTTTGGCTTGTATCCAATCGGCCCCATTCAGCCTACTGTTTCCGCATCCAGGTGTCGATTAATTCTTGGTGACACATGTTCCTTATTGTTATGGAGATGTTATTTCGAAATGTTAACCTTGGTCAATGATTTCCCATATAGAGTAAATATCCATGATCCATATATACGTGTGACCCCCTTGGATGTAGTGATCCATATATACGTGTGACCCCCTTGGATGTAGTGATCCATATATACGTGTGACCCCCTTGGATGATCCATATATACGTGTGACCCCCTTGGATGTAGTGATCCATATATACGTGTGACCCCCTTGGATGTAGTGATCCATATATACGTGTGACCCCCTTGGATGTAGTGATCCATATATACGTGTGACCCCCTTGGATGTAGTGATCCATATATACGTGTGACCCCCTTGGATGTAGTGATCCATATATACGTGTGACCCCCTTGGATGTAGTGATCCATATATACGTGTGACCCCCTTGGATGTAGTGATCCATATATACGTGTGACCCCCTTGGATGTAGTGATCCATATATACGTGTGACCCCCTTGGATGATCCATATATACGTGTGACCCCCTTGGATGTAGTGATCCATATATACGTGTGACCCCCTTGGATGTAGTGATCCATATATACGTGTGACCCCCTTGGATGTAGTGATTCATATATACGTGTGACCCCCTTGGATGTAGTGATCCATATATACGTGTGACCCCCTTGGATGTAGTGATCCATATATACGTGTGACCCCCTTGTATGTAGTGATCCATATATACGTGTGACCCCCTTGTATGTAGTGATCCATATATACGTGTGACCCCCTTGGATGTAGTGATCCATATATACGTGTGACCCCCTTGTATGTAGTGATCCATATATACGTGTGACCCCCTTGGATGTAGTGATCCATATATACGTGTGACCCCCTTGGATGTAGTGATCCATATATACGTGTGACCCCCTTGGATGTAGTGATCCATATATACGTGTGACCCCCTTGGATGTAGTGATCCATATATACGTGTGACCCCCTTGGATGTAGTGATCCATATATACGTGTGACCCCCTTGGATGATCCATATATACGTGTGACCCCCTTGGATGATCCATATATACGTGTGACCCCCTTGTATGTAGTGATCCATATATACGTGTGACCCCCTTGGATGATCCATATATACGTGTGACCCCCTTGTATGTAGTGATCCATATATACGTGTGACCCCCTTGTATGTAGTGATCCATATATACGTGTGACCCCCTTGGATGTAGTGATCCATATATACGTGTGACCCCCTTGTATGTAGTGATCCATATATACGTGTGACCCCCTTGGATGTAGTGATCCATATATACGTGTGACCCCCTTGGATGTAGTGATTCATATATACGTGTGACCCCCTTGGATGTAGTGATCCATATATACGTGTGACCCCCTTGGATGTAGTGATCCATATATACGTGTGACCCCCTTGGATGTAGTGATCCATATATACGTGTGACCCCCTTGTATGTAGTGATCCATATATACGTGTGACCCCCTTGGATGATCCATATATACGTGTGACCCCCTTGTATGTAGTGATCCATATATACGTGTGACCCCCTTGGATGTAGTGATCCATATATACGTGTGACCCCCTTGGATGTAGTGATCCATATATACGGGTGACCCCCTTGGATGTAGTGATCCATATATACGTGTGACCCCCTTGGATGATCCATATATACGTGTGACCCCCTTGGATGTAGTGATCCATATATACGTGTGACCCCCTTGTATGTAGTGATCCATATATACGTGTGACCCCCTTGTATGTAGTGATCCATATATACGTGTGACCCCCTTGTATGTAGTGATCCATATATACGTGTGACCCCCTTGGATGTAGTGATCCATATATACGTGTGACCCCCTTGGATGTAGTGATCCATATATACGTGTGACCCCCTTGGATGTAGTGATCCATATATACGTGTGACCCCCTTGTATGTAGTGATCCATATATACGTGTGACCCCCTTGTATGTAGTGATCCATATATACGTGTGACCCCCTTGGATGTAGTGATCCATATATACGTGTGACCCCCTTGTATGTAGTGATCCATATATACGTGTGACCCCCTTGGATGATCCATATATACGTGTGACCCCCTTGGATGTAGTGATCCATATATACGTGTGACCCCCTTGGATGTAGTGATCCATATATACGTGTGACCCCCTTGTATGTAGTGATCCATATATACGTGTGACCCCCTTGGATGATCCATATATACGTGTGACCCCCTTGGATGTAGTGATCCATATATACGTGTGACCCCCTTGGATGTAGTGATCCATATATACGTGTGACCCCCTTGTATGTAGTGATCCATATATACGTGTGACCCCCTTGGATGTAGTGATCCATATATACGTGTGACCCCCTTGTATGTAGTGATTCATATATACGTGTGACCCCCTTGTATGTAGTGATCCATATATACGTGTGACCCCCTTGGATGTAGTGATCCA
This sequence comes from Lithodes maja, assembly GCA_037953745.1. Classification (NCBI taxonomy): domain Eukaryota; kingdom Metazoa; phylum Arthropoda; class Malacostraca; order Decapoda; family Lithodidae; genus Lithodes; species Lithodes maja. Next base: position 47,572 of record JBAKBP010015239.1, on the reverse strand, counting down.
TATATACGTGTGACCCCCTTGTATGTAGTGATCCATATATACGTGTGACCCCCTTGGATGTAGTGATTCATATATACGTGTGATCCCCTTGTATGTAGTGATCCATATATACGTGTGACCCCCTTGGATGTAGTGATCCATATATACGTGTGACCCCCTTGGATGATCCATATATACGTGTGACCCCCTTGGATGTAGTGATCCATATATACGTGTGACCCCCTTGGATGTAGTGATCCATATATACGTGTGACCCCCTTGGATGTAGTGATCCATATATACGTGTGACCCCCTTGGATGTAGTGATCCATATATACGTGTGACCCCCTTGGATGTAGTGATCCATATATACGTGTGACCCCCTTGGATGTAGTGATCCATATATACGTGTGACCCCCTTGGATGTAGTGATCCATATATACGTGTGACCCCCTTGGATGTAGTGATCCATATATACGTGTGACCCCCTTGTATGTAGTGATCCATATATACGTGTGACCCCCTTGGATGATCCATATATACGTGTGACCCCCTTGGATGTAGTGATCCATATATACGTGTGACCCCCTTGGATGTAGTGATCCATATATACGTGTGACCCCCTTGGATGTAGTGATTCGTAGGATTCTGGGTTCTAGCCTATACCTTACCTTTGGATACCTTTGGATGTGTTCGTCTAGCGGCACCAAGGAGCGCGACGCCCCTCGTTATGGGTGGTGATTTGGTGCAGTAGACTGTTTGAAGCGACAGCTCGCTCCCTTGCGAGGATGGGCTCGTCTGGCACTTTTTGCAGTTCGACATCTAGGGCTCTCTTGAAGTTGTCTAACGAGATGTCCCTCATGTCTCTTACTCGCCGTGGGAGTTTGTTGAAGAGACGTGGGCCTCTGTGTGATAACCAGCCCTCTCGCAGAGAGCCCATAGCACCCCTGTTATTCATCCGGTGGATTTCGCATTCCCAGCCTCTCCTATCACTGAACTTCATGACTATCGGAGTATGTAGGTTTGGTACTAAACCCTCTGCGATTTTCCACGTGTATATTATTAGGTAACGTTCTCTGCTACGTTCCAGTGAGTACAGATTCAGTGCTTTTAAACGCTCCCAATAGTGTAGATGTTTTATCGAACTTATATGCGAAGTGAAATTTCTTTGTACACTCTCTACGTCATTTATTTCACCTGCTTTGTATGGGGATGTTAATACGCTACAGTATTGAAGAGCGTTATCATAGGCAATTCACCGCGTGTTTTAAAAGTACGCATAATCCAACCCGTTAGAAGTTTCGCAGCCGCCACTTTGACCTGGTTATGTACTTTGAAACCCATATTTTCAGACATTAATACCCCAAGGTCTTTCACACTGTCTTTCCGTTCTATTATGTGGTTAGATTTTGTTAAGTAATTTGTAATTTCTTTAACATCATTATTACCTCCGTACCGTATTAATTGGAATTTTTCCTCATTGAATTGCATGTTGTTTTCCCTATCTTCTATATAATCCTTTTATATATACAACACATACAGCACATACAATTACCAAGTGGATACCAACTCAAGTGACCAACTGAATCAATTATCCAGAACAGGTTGGAGAGAGAGAGAGAGAGAGAGAGAGAGAGAGAGAGAGAGAGAGAGAGAGAGAGAGAGAGAGAGAGAGAAGTTTCAGTCCGGGTCACGGTGACAGTGGGTAGGGAGGGGAGGGGGGAGGGGGGGGGGCTCGTTTCTTATTACATTACGACCAAGTTCACGTGAAGGACTTTTTTCTTCACAATTCAGCCCTCCAAATACGGGGCTTAACGTGAAGATTCGATGCCTGGAGGACAACGAAGTCTGGAAGGTATTTAGACATGGACAAAGATACAAACATACGATGCCTTAGAGTACGACACAACCTAAAATACTAAATGTTTCCGACAAGTACAGACATATTTAGGATCTATTTGTTGTTCCTCACCCTCCAGGAGTAGGATAGTCTCCCATTTGTTGTTCCTCACCCTCCAGGAGTAGGATAGTCTCTCATTTGTTGTTCCTCACCCTCCAGGAGTAGGATAGTCTCCCATTTGTTGTTCCTCACCCTCCAGTAGTAGGATAGTCTCCCATTTGTTGTTCCTCACCCTCCAGGAGTAGGATAGTCTCCCATTTGTTGTTCCTCACCCTCCAGGAGTAGGATAGTCTCCCATTTGTTGTTCCTCACCCTCCAGGAGTAGGATAGTCTCCCATTTGTTGTTCCTCACCCTCCAGTAGTAGGATAGTCTCCCATTTGTTGTTCCTCACCTTCCAGGAGTAGGATAGTCTCCCATTTGTTGTTCCTCACCCTCCAGTAGTAGGATAGTCTCCCATTTGTTGTTCCTCACCCTCCAGTAGTAGGATAGTCTCCCATTTGTTGTTCCTCACCCTCCAGAAGTAGGATAGTCTCCCATTTGATTTACTTGATAAAACCAAAACTATTCCTAGTCGGCAATCGAACCCAACGACATTAACCATTGATCACATAGTTTACGCGAAAATACCATCAGTGGGGAAAATTAATGAAACAAAATGTGGCCAATGTGACAGCACTAAGTAGAATAAAGATAGACAATGATGTGTGCGTGTGTGTGTGTGTGTGTGTCGGTCGGTATATTGTTCACTTGTAGCAGTGAGGCTGAATATCTGCAGAGTTTTTTTTTAATCTAGGTACAGTACATTGCTTATTCTATGGTACAGTACATTGCTTATTCTATGGTACAGTACATTGCTTATTCTATGGTACAGTACATTGCTTATTCTATGTTAAGGGGAGGTTTTTAGTGGATTCCCTAGACTTCCATCAAGCTAAAAATTACTCCCCCTTGACCCCCTTTCAAGATAAATGTGTACATTTTTCGGTAGAAAAATGTCTCTTTAAATTACAGGCTCGCTATCGCTCGCCAGGAACAAATCGACACCTAAATGGCAGGAATGGTCTTAAAATTGACAGAAATGGGGCGAGGGTTCTTAAAATCGTCAAACTAATGGGGCAAGCGTCTGTAAATCACACAAGCAATGGGGCTAAACATGCGGGAGAAAGAGGTTCAGAAAAAAATCCTCCAGGTGGAAATCTCCCCTTAACTAATGATCTACAGTACTTAGCCAGCTGCCTATAGACGTGCCTGCAACTGAACCTGTGCATAAGGTAGCCCGCCCCCACACATCACTCGTTCGTCAGTACTAGGCTTTTTTATGTATTAGATGTGTAGGATATCCTTGATCAATCAGGATCCCTTATAAGAGCGTGGGAGGTGAGCTCTGACTGTTTAAGAATTAGCCGGGGAGGTAGTTCTTTTAAGGGGGGGGTGACCTGTTTTTGTTCTGTCCTTTTCTATCTTTCTCTGGCTTGTATCCATTTGGCCCCATTCAGCCTACTGTTTTAAGACGTTTATCCCCATCCAGGTGTACAGTTTTTACTGGTGAGCGGTAGCGAGCCAGCATATTATTTATTTTTGTTTGACAGCAGGCTAAGTTTGTACATTTTTCGATAGAAAAATTTCTCCGGCGAAGCCGGATTTCTTCATATAATGCTGGCTCGCTATCGCTCGCCAGGGAGAAATCGACACCTAGATGGGGATAAACGTCTTAAAATGGTTGGCTGAATGGGGCCGAATGGATACAAGCCAGAGAAAGAGAGAAAAGGACAGAAATTACAAAAAGCAGGTCACCCCCCTTAAGGGATCAAGGTTGACTAGGATTATTTGGTGTACTGTTAGTGAGAGGGCAGAGGATATTTCTAGCTTGTGTACGGCTCCAGGTTTTTAGGCTAGCTGACATCTGCCGGGCGCATATAGCCCAACTGTATTATGGTTCGTCACCACTGGTGAGAACGGTTCCGCGCGGCCTATTTAATGGCTAACTCAGCTAAACTCGCGCATATTTTACCGTACCGTATGGCGCGGCAAAGAGAAGACAGAATGAGACCACAGTTTTAAATCTTATATATTTTATTAGTTAGGTTAGGTTAGGTTATGTTAGGTTAGGTTAGGTTATATATATTCTTTTCCCCTGCACAGCTTCTTGCTCTGTACAGGGGCATAGTGCACCCTTGTATTGAGTATTGTTCACATGTGTGGGGAGGTTCCTCTCACACCGCTCTCCTAGACAAAGTTGAAAGGAAGGCCTTTCGTATCATTAACTCCCGTCCACTCACCAACTCTCTGCAATCTCTCTCTCTCTCCGCCGCAATGTTGCATCTCTCTCGCTATTCTATCGCTACTATAATAATCAGTGTTCCTCAGAGCTATCCCAGTGCATACCACCTCCTTTACGTAGGGCACGTGGTACCCGTCTTGCAACTCAATCCCACCCCTACTGTGCAACTCTCCAACCCAAGAGTGAAACGTTACTCTCAAACTTTCTTCTACTCAACATCTGAGCTCTGGAACTCTCTCCCAGAATCAGTCTTTCCCTCTTCCTATGACTTAAATTGCTTCAAACTCCGTGTGTCCAGGCATTTTGGCTCGAACGTCCCTTGATTTTGGCCATGTCACTCTTTCAACTATGGGGGAGGCACTCGCTATAGGCAGTTATGCCTTTTGCCTCCCTCAATCACATAGAAAAAAAAAAAAATATATATATATATATATATATATATATATATATATATATATATATATATATATATAATAGGGGAGGTGTGGTGGAGTGGTCTTGCCACTGGCCTGGTAATCCAAAGGTCCCGGGTTCAAATCCCGATGTATCAATGGGAAGATATTATTGGGATAGAATTTGTGCTGTACCTAGTATCAGTGCATTACCACAAGCCCACCGAAACGTCAATAAAATACCCTCATTGTTCCCTGATTAAATATCACTGTATGAATATTCCCATATTCAAAATATGCTATAGGGGTGCAATGCCTGGTGAGTTATCTGCTCAACAGGTGGCGTTGTGTGTGTGTAAGTGTGAGAGTCCGAGTGTAGGGGATGAGACAGTGAAGCACGGGAACGAGGTGGCTTCAGAGATGGGGTCGTTTCGGGCCATGAGTGATCACCGTGCCTCATGTGAAGGCAAAATGGCAGGTGCTCGTTGTACTCTACGTGCTTCACATGTCTCACTCCCTAGACTGGAACAAGACCTCACGGGCTTCACTGTTCATTGTAAAGCGGTGAATGTTAAGGCTCTCAGCCTATGCCCGAGAGGAAGTAAGTTGGAATAAAAAAAAAAAAAAAAAAAAAAAAAATATATATATATATATATATATATATATTTCTTGTATTACCCTGAAAATGTCTTGAGAGAATAGACGAAAGCTTGGTGTTCCATTGTTTCAATTTTCCTAGCGAGTTTTACTACATATATATATATATAAACAGGATGTATACCATTTAACCTAACCTAACCTAACTAATAAAATATATAAGATTTAAAACTGTGGTCTCATTCTGTCTTCTCTTTGCCGCGCCATACGGTACGGTAAAATATGCGCGAGTTTAGCTGAGTTAGCCATTAAATAGGCCGCGCGGAACCGTTCTCACCAGCGGTGCCGAACCATAATACAGTTGGGCTATAATGCCTCCCGGGCTCACTAGCAGGACCCTGTGACGTGTTGTCATTTTAGGACAGCGTCTGGTATTATTAGCTCGCTAATAGGTTTTCACTGTGCCACAGTAGGCTCGGTGTGGGAGGAGCAGGGTGAGCAGCTAAGATGGTATGCATGCATAGCACTGCCAGTGACTGCAATAGCTTAGTATTCCGTAGTGCAGGAGGTGCCAGTGAAACTGCTCTACTTCTTTACTTTATCTTTTACTTTTAGAAGAGCACGAACTGTAGGACCATTCTGTTTGAATATCAGCCCCAGCATTGCCATTCAGTGCTGTGTGGGTGTGTGTTTTTTTTTTTTTTTTTTTTTTTTTATTGGTAACTATTCATCAATACTCCCGACAAGTTGAATCGGAGTATGCCCAGGAGTAGTTGTTGAACCTTAACCTCTAGAGAGCCTAGACTGGTTTGTAATTGAGCTCTGCCTGTTGTGCTACGAGGGCTGCTTTGAGAGGAGATGAAGGTGCTGCCAGTATATTATTATATTTTGATTATGGTCTCCGAAGCCGTATAGCGCGAAACGTAACAGTGTGTATATTTGTGTGTGTAGAGGGAAATAGGATTGTGGTGGTGGTGGTGGTGCCATGAGTGAGTGTGTAGGGCATGTATGTAAGTATGTATATCTGTGTGTGTGTGTGTGTGTGTGTGTGTGTGTGTGTGTAGAGGGAGGTAGGATTGTGGTGGTGGTGGTGCCGTGAGTGAGTGTAGCCAACAACCACCACCACCACCACCACCAAACAGGTTCTACTGGAGAGAGGGTAACACCGGCTGACCTTTGGCTCTCTCACCTCTTGCCTGCCCTGCCTCTCCAACACCACCCCCCGCGAGCTTCTCCACTCTACAGTCTAACACAAAATTCCTGACTCAATGTGAACCCCGAAACAACAATCCTGATCAATGTAAACATCTACACAAATATCCTGACTCATTGTGAACCCCGACACAACAATCATGACTCAATGTGAACCCCGAAACAACAATCCTGACTCAATGTAAACATCTACACAAATATCCTGACTCATTGTGAACCCCGACACAACAATCCTGACTCAATTTGAACCCCGAAACAACAATCCTGACTCAATGTAAACACCGACACAAATATCCTGACTCATTGTGAACCCCGACACAACAATTATGACTCAATGTGAACCCCGACACAAAAATACTGACTCAATGTGAACACTGACACAAAAATACTGACTCAATGTGAACAACGAAACAACAATCCTGACTCATTGTGAACACCGACACAAAAATCCTGACTCAATGTGAACACCGACACAAAAATACTGACTCAATGTGAACACCGACACAAAAATCCTGACTCAATGTGAACACCGACACAAAAATCCTGACTCAATGTGAACACCGACACAAAAATCCTGACTCAATGTGAACACCCACACAAAAATTAAGACCTAATTTGAACTCTGACATAAAATTCCTGACCCAATATGAAACCTAACATATAATTCCTGACCCAATATGAACCCTGATATAAAATTCCTGACCCAATATTATGAATCCAAACATATAATTACTGACCCAATAATTATGAAACCTAACATGTAATTCCTGACCCAATATGAAACCTAACATAAAATTCCTGACCCAATAATTATAAACCCCGACATATAATTCCTGACCCAAAATGAACCCTCACACAAAATTCTGACTCAAAATGAACCCTGATATAAAATGCCTGACCCAATAATTATAAACCCCGACATAATAAATCCTGACCCAACATATAATTCCTGACCCAATATGAACCCCGACATAAAATTCCTGACCCAATAATTATAAACCCCGACATATAATTCCTGACCCAAAATGAACCCTCACACAAAATGGCATACAATTCCTGATCCAATAATAAACCCTCGAACAAATCTCGGAAAAGTAAACATTAGGTAAAGAAATTATGAGAACGTTGGATTCAGTTCGGGATAACTTTACAAGCTTCAAGCCATGATTTATGTCCTGGAGTGTATAATTGACCACTTGCGAGTTTCATTCTATAAGGAAGTTGGAGCCGTGAACATCGATATTAAAGAGAAATGCAATAATAGTGTGGGTTTCTGATGGATATAAAGTATGATCAATTTGGTTTTATGTATTTATATAATGTATTATGACTGTATTTTAGCTGATCATTCTGCTAACTATTGATGGCCACAGCTCCAACTTCCTTATAGCCTGAAACTCACAAGTGGTCAATTGCCCAACCGATTTTTAACCCACGCCGCGATTTTGTGGATGGTAGACAAATATGGTGTATTGAGTCATGGGTGTGGTCTTTAGTGCAGTCGCTCTTTCAAATGATCAAATTAACCCTTTGAAAATTATGACGCATATTGATCATCTATTCTGGCTATCATTAGACGACTTTATACAGTTTAGGAAGGATCTGTGGTAATTATAAGGGTAGAGGCTATCACAATTAAACCCCTGACTTCCATATACCCTTCCTAATCTGAATTAAATCTTCCACCTGTCTTGATAGCGTAATGCATAAGTGCGCGGAATTTCGATGTGAGTATCCTAGGTTCGAGTCCTTGGAGTGCCACACGTATTTGTTGATTTCATTAAGTGAGTTTAGAGGTGAAGTTGGTTGGTGGAAAACACATAATAATAGCCAGAAAACAGAACAAGAGTGCGTAACCGGATCTCAAAAGGGTTAACTTCTTTGTAACAATACTTACACTATACTCTATTTTTTCCAGCTGATCGTAAATTGAATCTCTTATTAGCTGATTTCTCGATACTTAATGGAAATATATGACACTAGTATGGCTGTGTGTCATATTAATGCCAAGTTTTCAGAATAACCAGCATCTTTCGCTACAAAATCTACCTTATAGCCGAGTAACCAAGATAGAAACATGACAATTTACCGTCAGCTGGAAACAATAGACACTAATAAGCCAACCCTACTACTTTTACCCGCCATACGTAAAATAGACACTACTAAGCCAACCCTACTACTTTTACCCGCCATACGTAAAATCGGGGCGTGGGTATATGAACTCAGGTGGCCGACTATAATCTATTCACTGTACTTAAGAGGGGGGATTGTTCGTTTTTCTGAACCCTCTTCTACCTCATGTTTAGCCCCATTAGTTTGTCGATTTTAAGACGTTTGCCCTATTAGTTTGTCGATTTTAAGACCTTTCGTCCCATTTATTTATCGATGTCAAGACCTTTCGTGCCATTTAGGTGTCGATTTTCCTGGCGAACGTAAGCGAGCCTGTTATTTTAAGAGGAATCGGCCTTCGGCCGGGACATTTTTCTACCGAAAAATGTACAAATACATCTTGAAGGGGGGTCTAAGTGGTGTATTTTTAAGCTTGATGGAGGTTTAGGGAGGAAACAAATATAAAATATAGACAGATAAATACACAAACAAATAAATGCCCCCCTCCTCCCTTAACCCAGAAGTCTAGGACACTAACCTCTTCTAACTAATAATGTCCTAGAGAAGTCGAGCTAATATTTCTAGCATACCAGACTATGATGTAACCAGTGAACAGCCCATTTGCTGTAGGCCTTGTACAGTTACAAGAGGTTAAGGGGACAGTGGTCATATTTGGCTCTATTTAATTATATAGTCAATTATTTTGTTAAGTTTCCTCGCTAGAACTTCATCAAGCTTAACTAAAAAAACACTCCTTAATCCCTCCCCCCCCCCCCTTCAAGATAAATGTGTAAAAAAAATTATAGAAAAATTTTCCTTTGGCCGGATTCTCTTACAGGCTCGCTACCGCTCGCCAGGATATATTCGACACCTAAATAGCACGAAAGGTCTTGATATTGATATAGAAATGGGTCGAAAGGTTATACAATCGACAAACTAGTAGGGCGAATGTATTACATTTTGAAAACTCATGGGGGCAAACATGAGGAAGAAGGAGGACCAGAAAAACGACCCCTCTCTCCATAATATTCAAGACTCTGGCCTAATTATTGCGACCACATCCCTCACTTTCAGATTGTTTTGAGATATAATGTGTGCTGTAAAGTTGCCCTCCATAATTGCCGGTATAAGTGCAAAATAGTCTCAAAATAGTCTCAAAAATAGTTTCAAAATAGTCGCAAAAATAGTCTCAAAAATAGTCTCAAAATAGTCTCAAAAATAGTCTCAAATCTTTGCCAAGAAAATTACGCATCAAAGTTGCAGTAGAAGGCTTTGGTGTAAAATGATAGAGCTATGGTCACGGTGGCTTAACCTTTGATCTGGTACAAGCTTAAGGGGAGATGGGTCGTTTTTATGCCCCCCCCCCCCCCCCTTCTCCCTCATGCTTAGCCCCTTTAGTTTTTTAGATTTGAAGACAATCAGACCATTAGTTTGGCGATTTAAAGACCTTTCGCCCATTTTCTTTGTCAATATTAAGACTTTTAGTGTCATTTAGGTATCGATGTTTGTCCTGGTGAGCGATAGCGAACGTGTAGTTTAGGAGGAACTGGCCTTCGGCCGGGACAATTTTTCTACCGAAAATTTTACAAATATATCTTGAAGGGGGATCCTGGGTTTGGTTTTGTTTTGTTTTAAGTTTGATGGAGGTCTAGGGAGGAAACTAAAAAAAATGTATCTTGAAGGGGGATCCTGGGTTTGGTTTTGTTTTAAGTTTGATGGAGGTCTAGGGAGGAAACTAAAAAAATTATACATAAATTAAAAAAAAAAATCCATCAGAAAGTGAACCATCCCCCTTAAGGGGAGGTTTCCACTTGAGGGATTTTTTTCTGGACCCCTTTCTCCCTCATGTTTAGCCCCATTGCTTTTGAGATTTTAAGACGTTCGCCCTTGTAGTTTAGACATTTTAAGAAATTTTGCCCCATTTCTGTCAATTTTAAGACCTTTCGTGCCATTAAGGTGTCAATTTTTTCCTGGCGAGCGATAGCGAGCCTATAATTTAAGAGCAATCGGCCTCCGGCCAGGACATTTTTCTACCGAAAAATGTACAAATTTATCTTACAAGGGGGTCTAGGGGGTATAATTTTAAGCTTTATGAAAACGTAGGGAACAAACTAAATACCTCCCCTGAATACATTGTTCACAGATAACCTTACTCAAAAACTGTGTCACTATAGTCTCCCTCCCTGTTTCACTTCATTAGTTTGGAGATTATAAGACGTTTCACCTCATTAGTTGGGTGATATACGATAATGATAATGTCCGTTTTCTGGGCAAGTTTGGGCGAGCGAAAGCGAGCCTGCAATATATAGGAGACACCAGAAAGTTTATACAAGTATTTTAAAAGTCAATTAATGTACCTGGACTAAATTTAAGATCTAGTCAACACATTCAAGTAGATGATCCAACATTTGGTCATTGTTAGCGGTCATTTTCTATTGAGGGGGGTCACCTGCTTTTTTATCTTTCTCTTTTTCTCTCTTTCTCTGGCTTGTATCCATTCGGCCCCATTCAGCCAACTGTTTTAAGACGTTTATCCACATCCAGGTATCGATTTCTTCCTGGCGAGCGAAAGCGAGCCAGCATTGTATTGAGAAATCCGGCTTCGACATACTTATTTCTATCGAAAAAGATACAAATTTAGCTTGCTGTCAAAACGAAAATATATATATGCTGGCTCGCTACCGCTCGCCAGGAAAATATTGAGACCTGAATAGGGGTAAACGTCTTAAAACAGTAGGCTGAATGGGGCCGAATGGATACAAGCCAAAGAAAGAGGGAGAGAAAGAGAAAAAAAAAGGCGAGGTGGACCCCCTTAATAGCCTACCCTGTACAAACATACGAATAACGGTAAAACAACACATAATGCTGTACATATTATTAAGTGTTTGAATCCTTGACGTGTTTATAATATAGGACTAGCTGAACCGACTAACACTCTTTATATGCACCGTTTGTGTTACATTGAAGGGGGGGTCACCTGTTTTTGTTTTCTTTCTCTCCTTTTCTCTTTTTCTCTGGCTTGTATCCATTCGGCCCCATTCAACCAACTGTTTTAAGACGTTTATCCCCATCCAGGTGTCGATTTCCCAGCATTGTATGGAGAAATCCGGCTTCGCCGGAGACATTTTTCTATCGAAAAATGTACAAATTTAGCTTGTAAAAAAATATATGTATATATGTATGCTGCCTTGCTACCGCTCGCCAGGAAAATATTGACACCTGGATGGAGGTAAACGTCTTAAAACAGTAGGCTGAATGGGGCCGAATGGATACAAGCCAGAGAAAGAAAGAAAAGGAGAGAAAAAAAGACAGGTCACCCCCCCTTAAGCCTTCAATCTGTACAGTGTATGCTGAATAAAGTACTAAATAGTGTATCTGAAATATGGGGAAGGCTAATGTACTTATATTAAGGGGAGGTTTTTAGTTGATTCCCTAGACTTCCATCAAGCTTAAAATTACTCCCCCTTGACCCCATTTCAAGATAAATTTGTACATTTTTCGGTAGAAAAATGGCCCGGCCGAAGGCCGGTTCCCCTTAAATTACAGGCTCGCTATCGCTCGCCAGGAAAAAATCGACACCTAAATGTCACGAATGGTCTTAAAATTGACAGAAATGGGGCGAGGGTTCTTAAAATCGCCAAACTAATGGGGCGAACGTCTTAAAATCTCAAGAGCAATGGGGCTAAACATGAGTGAGAAAGGGGTCCAGAAAAAAATCCTCCAGGTGGAAATCTCCCCTTAACATTAATGATTGAAAGGTAAGTTTTCTCCGAATGTTTTAATTGTTCACTTGATACCTTTTGTCTCCGGCAGTGTCACACGGTGTCACACGAATATTATGACCATATTGTTTTTTCGAGCAATTGTAGTTTGGCAGCTTCAAACTTTAAGCTTCATCCGAATTCAGCCATCTACAAAAATTCATCTACCTTAAGTCCAGTTTCCAATACCAATGCAAAAGAGCCCTGAACTATATTGAGAAAAAACTTGTTCATCGACAATTGCCAGAAAATGCGCTCGCGTGACACCGACTTAACACCATGTTATCAGAACTATTGAGGGTTATTATGATATTTGGTTGATTATTACTGAGGCTTTTTCTTGCCTTTGCCATTTTCGCGCAATGTACTTTAGTTTGTCTCCTAGGCTAGCAAAAAACGCTTCCCAGGCTTCCTTCAATCTATATAATGCCCACCCAGACCCCCTACAAGCAAAATTGGTACATTTTTCGATGTAAAAAGTTCCAGGCCTAAGGCCAATTTCTTTAAATTTACAGGCTCGCTGCCACTCGCTTTTTCGTAAGTTGTAGGAAGGCTATACACCACATGAAAGTGTGTAAATGCCTAATTGCTTCCAACGTTTGTTTATTTATATTCGCCGAAAATTGCACACAATAATGAGATGCCTTATCGCAACAAGAGATAATCTTGCTGGTTGTTCGTCAAGACTGGCTGAATAGGCAACATTTCAAAATCTTTATCAACAATCTAACAATGCACAATATCCCTTCCCTGGTTTTGTGTTGATACAATATCCCTTCCCTGGTGTTGTGTTCATACAATATCCCTTCCCTGGTTTTGTGTTCATACAATATCCCTTCCCTGGTGTTGTGTTCATACAATATCCCTTCCCTGGTTTTGTGTTCATACAATATCCCTTCCCTGGTGTTGTGTTCATACAATATCCCTTCCCGGTGTTGTGTTCATACAATATCCCTTCCCTGGTGTTGTGTTCATACAATATCCCTTCCCTGGTGTTGTGTTCATACAATATCCCTTCCCTGGTTTTGTGTTCATACAATATCCCTTCCCTGGTGTTGTGTTCATACAATATCCCTTCCCTGGTGTTGTGTTCATACAATATCCCTTCCCTGGTTTTGTGTTCATACAATATTCCTTCCCTGGTGTTGTGTTCATACAATATCCCTTCCCTGGTTTTGTGTTCATACAATATCCCTTCCCTGGTGTTGTGTTCATACAATATCCCTTCCCTGGTGTTGTGTTCATACAATATTCCTTCCCTGGTGTTGTGTTCATACAATATCCCTTCCCTGGTTTTGTGTTCATACAATATCCCTTCCCTGGTGTTGTGTTCATACAATATCCCTTCCCTGGTTTTGTGTTCATACAATATCCCTTCCCTGGTTTTGTGTTCATACAATATTCCTTCCCTGGTGTTGTGTTCATACAATATCCCTTCCCTGGTTTTGTGTTCATACAATAGGGACTAATTAAATTTTATGCAACTTTCACTGAGGCCAACATGTATGCCCACTATACCAGTCATATTTATTTTCAGATCTTCTCTGTTACTTATAAACGCATATCCGTGTCTATTAACTGCAACATTAGTCGCAACAGTCATACCACATAAACTCAAAGAGCCTTATATTACTGTTAGCCATATTCTTAAATATTGTCTTAGTGAATCTCGAAACACTGATGGACGAAATAAGTACAAATTTACATCAGTCTTTAAGGCACGGAGCGATATTAAGCTATATTTACATAAATCTGCGCCCATTCTTTTATTCGATATGGTATAGACAATACCCATCAAACATTATTATGAATACGGCCCTATGTGTGACAAGCGTCAACATACTGCCATCAGTTCAACATGGACCCCAGCACGCGTCAGCCAACTTGACAGACAAGTTACGCCTCCTCAGAGCCCTTCCCGATACCAAGCTTGAGCTGAGAAACTGACAAAAAACGCTCCCCGAGCGTGCTTACTACTGCCCGCTGGGAGAGAGCTAGATAGAGAGATCTTCGGTATTAGAGTGGATAGAGTTATCGTAGTTACTGTTCGTGGATAGAACATGTTGGTGTGTGACGTGGGGCAGGTATAGTGAGTTATTATAGTTGGTTTGAATGGATAGTGAGGGATCGTTGGTGATAGGGGTGTATATAGTGAGTTATAACGCTCCTGGGCACGCTGGAGAGGGTAGACTAGGTTAAGTTGAGCCAGGGTAGCTTGGGTTAGGTTAGGTTAAGGGGGTAGTACTTGGTTTTTGGGCTATATATTTATATATTAATTATTTTTGAGTTTCCTCGCTAGACCTCCATCAAGCTTAGAAAAACACCCCCTAGACCCCCTTTTAATATAAATATGTACATTTTTCGGCAGAAAAATGTCCCAGCCGAAGGCCGATTCCTTCTAAAATAAGAGGCTTGCGAAGCCAGGAAAAAATCGACACCTAAGGGGCATGAATGGTCTTAATATTGAATACAAAATGAGGCGAAATGTCGCAAAATCGCCAAACTACCGGAACAAACGTCTTAAAACCTCAAAACTAATATGCTAAACATGAGGGAGAAGGGGGTCCATAAAAAGCGAGTACTACCCCCTTAAGATAACCAATACTGTGAAACTCCATGGCAAGCTAGGGTATTTTGCAAGTCATGTATTTGGCATAACACAGCTACATAATTTTAGTGGTACCGGTAGGCAATAAGGGATTGTTGTTTAGCTGTCAAGTTGGCTGACGTGTGGTACTTGTGGCAGCTTGATGCACACCAGCCACCAACCAAAAGAGCAATGGTAGACGATCTGGTTTGCGATGAAAATGATGGATATCCTAGGTATCATACTGGGCGTGAAATGGATCGACTCTCAACTCTCACCATCCACACCATAATATACACAGACAGACAGACAGACAGACAGACAGACACAGCCTGTAGCCTAGTAGGTAGAGCTCTCGTATCACACACGAGGCGTCGGGGGTTCAATCCCCGGCCGGGCGGAGACAAATTGGGCTTGTCTCCTTTCATGTGTTAGCCTCAGTTCACCTAGCTGTAAATAGGTACCTGGAATAAGTGGACGACGTTGTGACGTCCCATCTGGGGTTGGCAAAAATGGTACAAGGCGAGATGGGTATCATATGGTTCACCTAAGCTGATGGCTACCTAAGCCTTTGGGCGAGACGGTACCGTCTATAGTGTGACGCATGTCGAGTATGAGCATGCTGTACAGAACGCCCAGTCAGGCCCCACTCTCGCTAGGATCGTCAGGGCAGGAACTTTGGCTGTAGTCTGTGTAGAGTTTCCTAACTCAGTTTATGTGAACCGTTGTACTATAAGTATTATAATTATGTATTTTGTTTTCTTTTAAGTCAACGAGTTCTATTTTAAATCATTATATATAAGTATTGTGTGTGGGAGATTTATATATATATAATGATGTGATGAGAGAGAGCGAGTTATGTAACGGAGGACAGTGTGCGCGCCACGAGGTGTGTAGGCCTCACTCCCTCCTCCCTCCTTCCCCCCTCCCTCCCCCCTCATCAAGAGCGTGGGAATCCTTTGTCGATCCCAGATTGAGAGAGAGAATGTGACGTCATGATTGCCGTTATGCTCGCTACGGGGCCGAGTATAAAAAGGGAGGTCTCGCCATTTTTAGATCAGAACTCATCAGGCAAAGCGACCTCTCATATCCCTTGCAACTATCCATATTCTTCCGACTGATGTGAACTTTCTCTACTCTCTGAACAGCCTATCTTCTACTCTTCTCGTCCCTGTTTAACCTCCATGACCCCTTTGGTGCAGATTTAGTCAGCCAAAGTATTATCGCTTGAGTTCTCACGAGATAAGTGCCTGTTAGATAGCCTATTTTTGGAAGGGTTAACTAGAATAGGATTGATTGATGTTTGTTGCACTCGTATATGCATTTCCCTGTGTGCGATTATTCATGTTCCTGTTTTCTGCTGGTTTAGGCAATGCTAGACTGGGATAGGGTTTCTGAGTTGTGATTTCCTATGAGTACTAGGTTGCGGTTGAACCAGTACAATTGCAACGGAGACGTGGAACGCCTAGGTGGTCTTTCTGACTGTGTACCGTGGGAGTTTAGCACTGTGTTGCGAGTGAGGGCTTTTGCCTGTGCCACCCAACACTGTGCTATCTCATTTGCTTGACTTTGAGAGGATCGCCAGGAGAGAACCAGATACAAGTGATCTGGATCTCTCAAGAGAGCATCCCGTCAATTACCGTAATTTGGCCGCACAGTCTTAAGGACCTCGCTAGGCTACGAGCCGCTTGCTCAGCCATTGTCTCTTAACCTTAGATATCCCAGCTAGACTTTGCTCGACCAGCAGATACAGTATAGTATTGAAGCTTCTCCTTATGTATATTATTGTTTAAGCACTATTGATTTCATGTGTGGCACGCTTAGCTACTTCAGAGATTAGTGGCCCCCGAGCACAATCTTAGTAGGCTATTGCCAGTGCATTGTCGGAGTACTTCTTCTTAATGTTTGCCATATCCTATTGCTTATTCTTATAATTCTTCTTATGTCAATTTAAAGCCTTTAATTACCAGTGAGTTATTCATTAAATTGCTGTTCAAAATCCGATACTTACTTCTTATGAGTATTCGAGAAGCATCTAACTTATCAGAAGATTCCTTGCTTGATGCTCGAGGACTATTGTTTAACGTAACGTAATAGTGCCGATCCGAAGTAGAGGGTGGAGGACTTCTTAAGTTCTTAGTTCAAGGGTGGATTACTTCGGCTTCGGCCAACACTATTCTTTAGTGTTGTAGTACTTTCTTCTTTGTTTGATTGTTGACCAGACTAGATAACTCCCGTCTGGCTATTAGTCTGTTGTGTGAAACGCTAGTACCGAGTTCTTGTATACCCCGTTATAGCAGATAGAACTCTGGAGGGTAGTGGCGTTTTTTGTTCGGCTGGCAGTACTCTGGGGTTGGGATCGTGTGTTTCCGTTGTGGCAGCGAGCCATACTCGAGTCCTGTGTAAGAGCCCTAGTGTACCCGAGTGCCCGGTCGTAACAAATGGCGACCTTGCTTAGGATTTTGTGAACAGTATAATTTTCTGCAGAGTTGTACAACATTTGTTTGTTCGTACTTTAGCGTACATATTGAAGAATATTTTTTTTGTAAGGCAATTAGGAGAGCATTTAAGAGACTCCAGTTAATTTAGTAATTAGTGCTTGCATAAGGGAGTTTAACACTTTTGTCTCGAGAATTTTTTGGTGAACTTCAGTATGTCGTGCCCTAGTACTGACGAGGAGCGAGAGATGCTATTTGAGGAGGTGCCGTTAGTAACTAGTGAGGAGGATGCTAGACTTTTTGTGAGTAAGCAGTACCACGTGACGGAGGAGAGGCTGACTGGGGTGAATGTTTATGGCTTGCACCTGATAGCCAAGGTTTTGGGTCTATCCAATGTAGGAGGGATGTCCAAGGGGGAGCTGATTTCCTGGGTGTTGCGTGGGCGACATGGGGTTTCGGAGGAGAGGGCGTTTGGGGGGGTTCCTCCCCAGATCCCCTCTCACTCGACTCCCACAGTGCCGTCCACTCAGTTGCCGGAGGTTAGCACTCTCCCACAGAGGGATGAGAATTGGAAGATTGGAGTGCCCTCGGGCGGTGCGTATGGTGGTTCCCCAGTTCTTGCCCCCCCTCCTTCAGTAGTGGCAGCTCCCTCTTCCGGCCTGTCTCCTGAGATGATATTTAAACTCGAGCTTGCTAAAATGGAGAATGAGGCTAGGAAGCAGGAGATGGAGAATGAGTCTAGGAAGCAGGAGAATGAGGCTAGGAAGCAGGAGAATGAGACTAGGAGGCATGAGATTGAGGTTAGGAGGCAAGAGGATGAGACCAGGAGGCATGAGGCTGAGCTTAGATACGACTCCGAGAAATATTGTGCTCAGATAGACTTAGATAAGACTCGTGCAGAGTCGACAGGGATTCGGATGGGCCGGGAGGGCCAAGTAAGAGAACAGTCCTTGTCCCACTTAGTCAAATTGGTGCCGGCATTTAGTGAAACTGAAGTCACAGAATTTTTTAATCGTTTTGAGAAGAAGTGTAGGGAGCATAATTGGCCTGAAGAGAAGTGGGCAGCTCTGGTCTCCTCAAGACTTACGGGTAAGGGTCTGAAGGCTTATGATGCACTGCCTTTAGAGTCTTGCATTGACTACCCAGAATTGAAGAGAGCTGTCCTACGGGCATACGAGTTGCAACCAGAAACATATCGATTGAAGTTTCGGGGTGTTACAAAGACTAGGGAGGCGACCTTTCTTGAGCATGCCCGGGACTTAAAAGATGCACTTGCTAACTGGACACGTTCTGAGAAAGCTGAGACGGCCGAACAGTTGACTGAGCTGTTTCTGCTCGAGCAGTTTTATAAGTGTACTGGTGCAGATATGACTTTAACTATTAAAGAAAAGAACCCTAAAACTCTACAGGAGGCAGCTGAGATGGCTGACCTCCGGCTATCACTGATTCGTGGGTGCGGGTCTGCCCAGCGTAGTGAGGCAGGTAACAAGGGGCGTGACACCCCACCCCCCCGAGTTAGTGATATACATTATGCAAACAAGTACAAGAGCTATGATACCAAGACTGACCACAAGACTAGCACCGTCCCATTTAAGAAGGGGCCGGGCCCTTCCCAGTACCAAGGGAAGCCCAGAGGGGAGTTGGAGTGTTATCTTTGTCATGAAAAGGGGCACTTTGCAAGAGTCTGTCCTAGCAAACCACCTACAGCAGCTGTGTCTTTGGCCTGCAACATTGGTGTGTCTCCGAAGTCTTCTGAGTTTGCCCGGGGCAGTTCGTCAGAGGCTGAGGCACAGCCAATGCAGAAACACCTGAGAGGCTCGAACCCTGCTCAGGATGTTTTTTGCGACCATAGAGGACGGGGTTGCGTGATGTGGGCGGGGCGCAAGCATGGAGTAGAGGTCTTGCGTGATACAGGTGCTTCCCAGACTCTGATGAACAATTTGACTGGCTACCCTATAAATGCGGCTCGGGTGGTAGTGGTGCAGGGTATTAATGCAACTCGGTCATACCCGCTGGTGCGGTTGGAGTTGGAGGTGGATGGTGTGGCACGTGAATTGGATGTTGGGATTGTGGAGAAACTGCCAGTGGAGGGCGTCGACCTTCTTCTCGGCAACGACTTTGCAATGCCCGCTTCTGAGGTTCTACCCTTAGTCGTTGCCGAGAGGCCGGCCGACGTGAGTGGGGGAGAACAAGAGTGTGTCGAGCGGTGCCAGGCACAACCCATGGCGTGTGCTGTCACCCGAGCTCGGGCAGCTAAAGTGTCACAGCCTAGTCCTCCGTCTTCAGACCAGCAGAGGAACGATCAACAGGAGGAGGCTAAAGCTGGAGTTGGTTTTAAGAGTTTTGACTCGGCGGCTCTCCTGGTTGATTCAGTATTAGCACCTATGTTAGAGTCTGGAGAGGCCCCAGGACCTGTCACAGCTAGTGAGGAGGTAGGGCCGGAAGAGACTCAGAGGCAGCAACGTTGCACACGGAGAGAAGAAAGGGTTGCTCAGTTTGATATTGGGGAGGGACTTGGGTTGCTTCGGAAGCATCTAGACGAGTTGGTTCCCTCAGATATTTGTAAACTGCAGTTGGAGGATCCGGAAGTTCAGAAGTGTGGTAATGGTGCTGTCGAGATTAAACACGAGGACGGGGAAGCATGTCATGTGAACCTGTTGGAGGAGTTTGTGAGGCAACCACCTGAGCAGCCTACTGTCCCTGCGTTGGTCTGTCGCGGCCAAGGTGGAGAAGGAGAGGGGGGCAGTAGGGCACAGGTGGAGGAGAGTAGGGATTGTTATGTCTCGGCGGAGCCGTGGGCGGGGGACACGAGTCTGGTGGCTGTGGAAGCGCTAGAGCGCCTGCCTGAGCAGCAGTGTGCAGCACTCCAGCACCAGCTCGGTTCATACCCCACTGGTCGTGCCGAGCCCCTGAGTCTCACAACTCGGGCGGTGCGAGATGTTCCGCAGGCAGGTCATGTGACTGTTAAAAGACCGTTAGCCTCGTTGTTTCGGTGGTTTAAGGTGGGCGACGAGGCCTTGGCATGGTTGCCAGGTCAGGGTCGACCCATGGCTGCCAAGGGTGGTGGTCAAAAGGAGGACATTGAGCAGATTGGTAGGGTCGGCTGTGGTATCGCAGTGCCCGGTCGTCACATAGCCTCCCAATGCTGCTCTAGTCTAATGCAACAGCCCTACCACAGACCGACTGTATCTGGCCATGTCGCTAAAAGCGGTGATGCTGCGCAGGCAGATGTCGTCACAAGGAATGTGGGGGTGCGCATGTACGGAATCGGCGGGGAAGCCTTAGCTATAATGAACTGTGGGAGTGACTGCACAGGTGGTACTGATTGTCCCTCTCATGACCTGGCTGTTCTAGGGACGAAGGTGGAGAAGGAGGGAGACTACAGGTTAGAAGCTGCGGTCTCGGCTGGGTTGTGGGAGGGCACTAGGCATGTTGTTCGTGGAGACAGTGCAAGGCAGTTGTTTATTAGGCTATGGCAGTACTTTCGCATGTTTGTTGCTTCTCCAGGCCTGATGTACGGGGTAGAATCCGACATGCAGGCTGGAGATAGTGCAAGGCTCAGTTTAATTCCCTGCCGTATAAATCCTGCTCGACAGCCTATGGTGCAAGCAGAGCTGGATTACGTGTGGACGAAGGATCTGAGGGATAAGGAATGTCGTGAGTGGTCGTTGCTTGTAACTTTGTCCGAGCGTGCTAAAGAGGTATGTGGTTTTGTTGTGGACGGGAGTACCTACCAGTGCAATGTTGTGCCTGACGGACTTAAGAATGCACCAGCAACGTGTCAGAGCCTGATGAATGAAAGTGAAAAGGACAATGATGCGCTGGGGCATTTCGAGATCTATGTTCCAGCCTATGGTCCGGTCGGTGTAGTTTACCCAGATCATTACCCTCTCGAGATCTTGGACCAGTTTCACAATCGGAATATGAGGCTGACCAGGTGGTCACTAAGGTTATTGGTATATAACCTGGACATAAGCCATATTGCCGGTTGTGACAACGAGGTTGCATGTGGTCGTTCAGGGGTATATGATCCTGGGTAAATTGACACACGGGTAGCCTCCTGCTTTGGTTTGAGTAGTATTTTGCGCTTGGTGCTTGTTGGCTCGCGGTTGTAGCCCAGCGTATTGGGTCGTAAAGCAGGAGTTGAGCGTTTGGTATAGAAGAAAAATAGGCTGCCCTTATAGTGCAGCCGGAAAAAAAACATATTAAAATATAAAAATCATATAAAAACTCTTTCTTTTTGATGAAGATAATTGTATAAGTTTGTCATAGCCTATAGTGTTTGAGTAGTCCACGAACTATCAAACGGCTGAGCTGCTGTAAGCTCGCTCTGGGAGCATGATATTATGTCTTTTACTATTGTTGGGAGGAGTTATGAAATGTGAATTTTTTTTTTATAAGATGTGTTTTAGTGATAAACTCAGCGTTGTTTTAGTGCCATGCGGTCGCTGGGTGTGGGGGGTTTGATGGGGTTCTGTATATCAGATTTTAGCTCAGGGTCGAGCAAGTAAAATCTTGGGGGAGGTGTGACGCATGTCGAGTATGAGCATGCTGTACAGAACGCCCAGTCAGGCCCCACTCTCGCTAGGATCGTCAGGGCAGGAACTTTGGCTGTAGTCTGTGTAGAGTTTCCTAACTCAGTTTATGTGAACCGTTGTACTATAAGTATTATAATTATGTATTTTGTTTTCTTTTAAGTCAACGAGTTCTATTTTAAATCATTATATATAAGTATTGTGTGTGGGAGATTTATATATATATAATGATGTGATGAGAGAGAGCGAGTTATGTAACGGAGGACAGTGTGCGCGCCACGAGGTGTGTAGGCCTCACTCCCTCCTCCCTCCTTCCCCCCTCCCTCCCCCCTCATCAAGAGCGTGGGAATCCTTTGTCGATCCCAGATTGAGAGAGAGAATGTGACGTCATGATTGCCGTTATGCTCGCTACGGGGCCGAGTATAAAAAGGGAGGTCTCGCCATTTTTAGATCAGAACTCATCAGGCAAAGCGACCTCTCATATCCCTTGCAACTATCCATATTCTTCCGACTGATGTGAACTTTCTCTACTCTCTGAACAGCCTATCTTCTACTCTTCTCGTCCCTGTTTAACCTCCATGACCCCTTTGGTGCAGATTTAGTCAGCCAAAGTATTATCGCTTGAGTTCTCACGAGATAAGTGCCTGTTAGATAGCCTATTTTTGGAAGGGTTAACTAGAATAGGATTGATTGATGTTTGTTGCACTCGTATATGCATTTCCCTGTGTGCGATTATTCATGTTCCTGTTTTCTGCTGGTTTAGGCAATGCTAGACTGGGATAGGGTTTCTGAGTTGTGATTTCCTATGAGTACTAGGTTGCGGTTGAACCAGTACAATTGCAACGGAGACGTGGAACGCCTAGGTGGTCTTTCTGACTGTGTACCGTGGGAGTTTAGCACTGTGTTGCGAGTGAGGGCTTTTGCCTGTGCCACCCAACACTGTGCTATCTCATTTGCTTGACTTTGAGAGGATCGCCAGGAGAGAACCAGATACAAGTGATCTGGATCTCTCAAGAGAGCATCCCGTCAATTACCGTAATTTGGCCGCACAGTCTTAAGGACCTCGCTAGGCTACGAGCCGCTTGCTCAGCCATTGTCTCTTAACCTTAGATATCCCAGCTAGACTTTGCTCGACCAGCAGATACAGTATAGTATTGAAGCTTCTCCTTATGTATATTATTGTTTAAGCACTATTGATTTCATGTGTGGCACGCTTAGCTACTTCAGAGATTAGTGGCCCCCGAGCACAATCTTAGTAGGCTATTGCCAGTGCATTGTCGGAGTACTTCTTCTTAATGTTTGCCATATCCTATTGCTTATTCTTATAATTCTTCTTATGTCAATTTAAAGCCTTTAATTACCAGTGAGTTATTCATTAAATTGCTGTTCAAAATCCGATACTTACTTCTTATGAGTATTCGAGAAGCATCTAACTTATCAGAAGATTCCTTGCTTGATGCTCGAGGACTATTGTTTAACGTAACGTAATAGTGCCGATCCGAAGTAGAGGGTGGAGGACTTCTTAAGTTCTTAGTTCAAGGGTGGATTACTTCGGCTTCGGCCAACACTATTCTTTAGTGTTGTAGTACTTTCTTCTTTGTTTGATTGTTGACCAGACTAGATAACTCCCGTCTGGCTATTAGTCTGTTGTGTGAAACGCTAGTACCGAGTTCTTGTATACCCCGTTATAGCAGATAGAACTCTGGAGGGTAGTGGCGTTTTTTGTTCGGCTGGCAGTACTCTGGGGTTGGGATCGTGTGTTTCCGTTGTGGCAGCGAGCCATACTCGAGTCCTGTGTAAGAGCCCTAGTGTACCCGAGTGCCCGGTCGTAACAATAGTGAGAATGGTACCATACAGATCCACCCTAAGCCTTCGTTTCCGATGTCGCCAATTGGCTAAACATACAGACTACACACACATCCACAGCCATTCCAACGATACAAATAACACCTACACATATAGGAGGCGGGAAATAACGAGCATGCTCACTCTCGCAATACAACTAGAGTAAGTACAACTAGAGTAAGTACAGACAGACAGACAGACAGACAGACAGACAGACAGACAGACACATCGCTACAAGGACCTACGCAACATTGTGATAAGGGAAATCCGTTGGGCGAAGAAGTCCTACTACCCTACAAAGATTCATCATTTAAAACAAACCAATATCAGTCAGTGGTACTCTAAAATTAAGAATCTTTGTGGCTTAAGTAGTGGGACTCCTTCGATCCCCTGTGTTTCCCATGTCCCTCTTGTAGATGCACCTGAACTGATAAATAATCACTTCTCTACCATCTGCCAAACCCTCCCCAAACTAGACCGCACCAACCTCCCTGCCTTCCTCCCATCCCCTTCCCCCCCAGTAACTGTTCAAGAATTTGAAGTGGCCAAAAAGCTCTCCAGTTTCAAATCAAAAAGATCAACAACCCCAGTAGACCTACCCATGAAAATATACAAAGAATTTTCGGTGGAATTTGCCACCCCCCTTTGCTCGATAATTAATGCCTCCTTAACCCTTAACCCTTAAAGAGCGGCTCACCACATAAGTCGAGTTGAAAAAACAGGCAAAAAACGAGTGAAAAAAGGGTGTAAATCGAGTGAAAATGAGTGGGATAGTAATGATCCATACGTCCGATATCTGTGGCCTCCCGGCCCACACTAACTCCAGTTCCCCCACCGCGCGAGAGGATCACAGTGTAACCAATAGTTCGCTAAAAGTGAGCAAGGTAGCAAAATCTGCTAAACTTCCATCTTCGAGGTAACACTGTCAGTGCTCCACGAGTGCTACGTAGCTGTATGTTACGTCAA
This sequence comes from Lithodes maja, assembly GCA_037953745.1. Classification (NCBI taxonomy): domain Eukaryota; kingdom Metazoa; phylum Arthropoda; class Malacostraca; order Decapoda; family Lithodidae; genus Lithodes; species Lithodes maja. The sequence goes on along the minus strand of JBAKBP010015239.1, from coordinate 22,969 downwards.
TGTGTAGCGATTTCCACCTAGTTTTCGGCACAATACAGTTCCTTTCATACTGATGGTTGATATAGCTGTCAGAATGGCCTGAAAAGGCCCAAAACGGCCACAGAGGGCCCGCTAGACAAGGGTTAAAGAGCGGCTCACGACTTAAGTCGAGTTGAAAAAACAGGCAAAAAACGGGTGAAAAAAGGGTGAAAATCGAGTGAAAATGAGTGGGATAGTAATGATCCATACGTCCGATATCTGTGGCCTCCCGGCCCACACTAACTCCAGTTCCCCCACCGTGCGAGACAGTCACAGTGTAACCAATAGTTCGCTAAAAGTGAGCAAGGTAGGAAAATCTGCTAAACTTCCATCTTCGAGGTAACACTGTCAGTGCTCCACGAGTGCTACGTAGCTGTTTCTTACGTCATTGTGTAGCGATTTCCACCTAGTTTTCGACGCAATACAGTTCCTTTCATACTGATGGTTGATATAGCTGTCAGAATGGCCTGAAAAGGCCCAAAACGGCCACAGAGGGCCCGCTAGACGAGGGTTAAGGCAAAGTAAATGCCCTGCACACTGGAAAACTTCATACGTCACTCCAATCCCCAAAACCCCCTCCCCACATTCTCTTAATGAACTCAGACCAATTGCCATTACGCCCATCCCTAGTTTAATCTGTGAGGACTTTGTATTCACCTGGGCTTACTCACAAATCCGTCACTTGATAGATCCCCAACAGTTTGGCAACGTAAAAACCTCCTCCACCACTCACTGTCTTATTAGCTTCCTAGATTATATTTACACAAATCTTGAGAAGAGAAAGACTTCCCTCGCCCTTGCCTTTATTGACTTCAGGAAAGCATTTGACCTTGTTGACCACACCATCATCATCAACAAAGCCATAAAGTTGGGGCTACATCCTACCCTGGTTGCGTGGTTGACCGACTTCCTTAGTGACAGACGACAAGCAGTGCGATACCAAGGCTTCATCTCCACCTTCCTAGACATCACATGTGGAGTCCCACAGGGCACAAAGATGGGGCCTCTATTGTTCCTCATCTTGATTAATGATGCCCTAAAGGACACCCCATTCCACTGGAAGTACGTGGACGACTCGACAGTCGGCATTACTGTCGATAACACCTCCCCTAACTATGACCCCCTACAAGACATCCTCGACCGTCTTCAAGCATGGACCACAGACAATCATGTGACTATCAATCATGACAAGACAGTGGTTATGCACATCAACACTTCCGTTACCGACCTTCCTCCACCCACTGTCACAATTGGTCCTCATCCCCTTCAGCTTGTTGAGTCCACCAAACTCCTCGGAATCACTGTGGACAACAAACTGAACTGGAAGAAACATGTAACTACCACAGTCAGGACCGCCACTTACAAGTTGTTTATGCTAAGGCAGTTGAGATCCCTGGGGGCGCCGGAGAATGAGCTGAAGAGTATATATAACACCTTCATACTCCCTAAGCTCACCTACGCCTCTCCCGCCTGGTCCTCCTCCTCTCTAACCCTAACACAACAACGTCAACTGGAGAGAGTTCAGAGGAGGGCATGCAGGATCATCCTGGGTGGCACATATCCAGGGTACGAGGAAGCTCTCACCACCCTTAGCATACCTGCACTCTCAACCCACCACTACAACACACTCAAACAGTTTGCATCTAAGCTGCTTGTTCACCCACGACACAGAAACTTACTTCCACCAGACGCCCCTAGACCTACACGTGCAGCTCGTCATTTCAACACACTCCAACCAATAAGAGCAAGAACTGACAGATATAAAAATAGTCCTATCCCAACCATTGTTAATATTATTAATAAATGTGTAATAACGGCCTGTCACACCATATATACGCGCCCACCTTTAATAATATATGCATAAGTGTGTGTGCGTGTGTGTATTAGAATATAATTTATGTATGTATTTGCTTGAGTTTGTTTATGTATATGTGTATATATGTATCTATGTATGTGCAGTATATGTGTATGTATGTGTGCGTATATGTGTATGTATGTATGCGTTATTTATGTATATATATATGTGTCTATAGTGTATACTGTTTGTGGTTCGAGCCCGGCTGAGAGTATCAGGTAGGATAAGAGAAGAGCATATAAGCATGTAATGTGCATATATTTATGTATATGTATGTCTGTGTGTGTGTGCTGTCAATGGTTCGAGCCCGGTTGAGAATATAAGGTATATAATATATATATGTACTGTACGTGTATTTATATGGTCATATGCACATATGTATGTAAGTATACGTACATATGAGCGAGAACATATTGCTCACTAGCGCAACTTCTGATTATAAATCTATGCATAAGCATTATCTCTTATTAAGTGTTCGCGTATCTTCATCCATGTATTTCCACCCTTAACAATAGAACGCCCAGCTCTTCCATATTTCGCCTTCTGTCACACACACACACACACACACACACACACACACACACACACACACACACACACACACACCTACACTACCGAGGATTAACCTCTCATTGTAGTACCTGCACCCTTCCATCTGCACCTGCACCTGCACCTGTTCCATATTTCGCCTTCTGTCACACACACACACACACATACACACACACACACACACACACACACACACACACACACACACCTACCCTCCGAGGATTAACCTCCCATTGTAGTACCTGCACCCTTCCATCTGCACCTGCACCTGCACCTCTTCCATATTTCGCCTTCTGTCACACACCCACACCCACACACACACACACACACCTACACTACCGAGGATTAACCTCCCATTGTAGTACCTGCACCCTCTTCTTTTCCCTAACCATACCAAAACAGTTTCTGTATGTATGTATGTTTGTGTGCATACGTGAGCGTTTGTGTTGTTCTGTATATGAGTAAGCAAATAAAAGTGTATATGTACTGTATATCACTTACTCTCATGGTTATTTTATGATAATTTGTATTCTGCACATGCATCATTATTGTATTTATTTATTTTGTTTGTAAACTAAGCTTACCATCCTCATATCTGTACATCTCATGTTCATCCACTAAATTGTAAAATGTGTATTTTCAGCTCATGAGGCTGCCATTCTTTAATAAACCGTTTATTATTATTATTATTATTATTAACCCACCCCCTCCTCCCTCTGGTTCTATCCCCTGGGCGCGTGAAAATTCGGCAGGGAAATCTCGCCGCTCGATGACAATCTAGCTGCGCGGTGCCATTCGCTCCACGTTCTTCAACTACGGACCGTTCCCCCCCCCCCCGACATTTTTTTGGGGGTCAAATATATATGGGCCGATGCACGCAAACATTCCCTACACGCTGATGTACTTTTTATCAAAATTGGCAATGGGTCCCAAAATCATCATACATGCGCACAGTATGACCCTGTAAAAAAAAAACTGTGCGCCGTTAAGAGGTTAATTGCTCCCCCTCTGGGATTGACTATGACCTGTGTCATTCCACCTTTCACTGAGGATATTTTGCAGGATTTCTTTGTGTTGTTTGAGGAAGTTGCTGGAGGTATGAGGTGGACAAGAGATCAATGGCTTTTTATGTTACAAACCGTTTTGACAGGGCAGGCTCGAGTCACGTATTTGTCAGAAGTTGCAGAGGTTAGGCAGGATAATGACAATCTCAAAGAAGCTATCCTAAAAACCTATCAATTACAGCCTGAGGCTTACAGGCAATCTTTCCGTAAAAACCAGAAGAAAGTAGAAGAAACCCATAAGGTATTTGCCAGGACCATGACTAAAACTTTCAATCATTGGGTCAAGAGTAAGAAAGTCACAAGCTACAACGATCTGAAGGAGTTGGTCCTGTTAGAAAATTTCCTATGGAAAATTGATTCTTCTGTAGCCTATCATTTGAGGGGGAAAAAGGTAGATTGTCTTGCCGACTCCGCTGACATGGCTGACACATACGTGCTCAACAACAAATTTCGTGGAAAGAAGCCCTACGATAATTCTAGTTCTAATTCTAAGTATCCCAATCACAATTCTGACAGACCTAGTCACAAGCCTGTAACGTCTTCCCCAGCTAGCCAAAATAGAATTGTTCCCCCAACTAAAAATGCGACTCAGGGCAATGGTAACAGAGGTGGGGCCCAAAGCAATAGTAATGCTCAAAGAGGGAACGTTCCCGTATCCCCTAAAGTATGTACTTTTTGTGGCAAGAGAGGCCACCTAGCTTATCAGTGCTGGGCCAAGGAGAGAACCGAGAGATCGGGGCAGATAGTTGCCGCCGTATCTCAAACTCCATATATGCCTTTAATGCAGGACTCCCGACAGAAGGAGTACCTAGCACCAAAAGTTCCTTTAATACAGGATTCCTGACAGAAGGGGTACCTAGCAGCTAACGTAAACCATCTAGACAGGGGTGTAGTAGCATGCGTGGTGCAACCCACTAGGGTTAAGCCAATAATAATTACTCCATCAGTGCAGGACAGTTACCGTCCCTTTATTTCATCTGGCAACGTGAGATTAAATGGTTGCATGCATGAGGTAAAAATTCTGAGAGACACAGGTTCTACTAGCACCCTCATGGTGAATCCTTACACTGAGTGCCCACCTGGCGAACCAGTTATAATGAGAGGTGCTGGAGGCCAATTTTATGCATACTTGGTAAAAGGTGAAATTGAATGTGAGTTACTACAGGGTGAGGCCACCATAGCATTGTGTAGGTCCCAAGATATCCCTGTGCCCGGGGTAACACTCCTTTTGGGGAATGATGTAGCAGGTGAGAAGGTCCGACCAGACCCCATTTTGTCACTTTCCCATGTTAACGAGCCACTAACCGGTGAGCTCGAAAAGGAGATGCCAACAGTTTTCCCTGTGTGTGCTGTCACACGATCAATGTCTCAAGTAGCAGTTCCCTCAGACAGAAATGTACCGATTGTAAGAGTTGATGAAAGGGATGATGAGAGTGTGAATGATGCTAAAACTGTGCCTGATGATGTGACTGAGGTGGATTTATCTGACACCTTTATGGCTCATCTTGACCCTAACGATGACCATGAAACCCCTCCAAATTGTCCTAGTGGCCAGGTAGAGCTACAGAAAGATGATAGAGAATGCAAGGAGTTAGCTGCCAGGGCCGTGAGTGAAAAGGAATGTGAGAAGGAGGGTGGTGAATGTTTCTACCTCAAAGGAGGAGTATTGTGTACAAAGGAGTACAAAGGAAATCAAGCAACAACAGATCTAGTGACCTTTCTAGGTTGCTTGTCCTCCAAAACACTGAGGATCAAGTGTCCAAACAGTGGTTTAGAGTGGGTAAGGAAACATTGGAAAGGGAATTACTGCCCTGGAACTAATGTCCGTGGCAGGATTAGGAAGTTAGTAGGGGACAGATGGGTTAGTAACTGAGGGGGGGATAAAATAAAGTTATTCATTTACAAACGCAGTCAGTCGCGGGTTTGATGCGAGATATTTGTCTAGGCAGAGTTTAAATGAATCAACGGTGATGCAGTCTATAACGTTTCGGGGAAGCCCATTCCACAAGTTGACAACTCGATTGAAGAAGAAATTCTTAGATTCGTGTGAGTTACAAGATTTACCAATAATTTTGCAACCGTTTCCCCGCGTGTAATTAGATTGGTCGATAGTGAAGTACTTACTACAGTTCATATTGTCGATGCCTTTGATGATTTTGAACACTTGAATTAAGTCACCTCTTAATCTGCGCTGGGTTAAAGGAAATAGATTTAATTCTCTAAGACGCTCTTCGTATGGTTTGTTCTTTAGGCTAGGTATCATTTTGGTAACTCTACGTTGAACTCGTTCTAGCTTGTTTATATCTTTTTGGTAATAAGGGCACCAGGATTGAACGCAGTATTCCAGAAGAGGAATAGGAAGACTAAGGAATTGTAAAGGGTTAGGATAACGTCTTTGGATTTATGCTCAAATGACCTGCCTATAAAGCCAATTATTTTGTTTGCCTTCTTAACAACTTCTGAACATTGTTGACTCGGTTTTAGGTTCCTCGATATTGTTACTCCCAGATCGGTTTCTCTGTTTACATTCTTAAGCTGAGTGCCATTCATCGAATACTTTGCTTTCTCATTTAGGTATCCGATATGAAGTACTTTACATTTATCCGCATTGAAACTCATTTGCCAAATTTGGGCCCAACATGACAATTTATCTAGATTGTGTTGCATATCGTCAACTTGTTCTTTTGAGAGTACGCTATTTGCAATTTTTGTATCGTCAGCAAATTTTGAGATTGTGCAGGTGAGACCCTCATCTATGTCGTTGATGTAAATTAGAAAGAGAATTGGTCCTAGTACCGATCCCTGGGGTACCCCGCTACTTACATTGGTCCATTTAGATGCCTTACCGTTTATGACTACTCTTTGCTTTCTGTCGCTGAGCCAATTTTCTATCCATTTCAACACACCGTCTTGTATTCCATGCGCTTTTAGTTTTAGCAGTAAACGTTTGTGGGGAACTTTGTCAAAGGCCTTTTGAAAATCAAGGTATATAATATCTACAGCTTTACTCTCATCGTAGAGGTTGAGGATATCGCGGAAGAAGTCTAAGAGGTTTGTTAAACAGGAACGTTTTTTACGAAAGCCGTGTTGAGTATCTTTAAGTATGTTGTTTTCCTCTAAGTGATTTACGAGTCTGTCTCGTATGACCGTTTCTAGCATTTTACATACAACTGAGGTTAAGCTAATTGGACGATAGTTACTGGGTAGGGATTTGCTGCCTTTTTTGAATATCGGTGTTACGTTGGCTAGCTTCCACTGATCAGGCATAGTTCCAGACTGCAAGGATTTATTGAATAGTAATGTCAGTGGTTTGGAGAGCTCATCCTTAGCTTCCTTTAGAACTCTAGGCGAGATTGTATCAGGTCCAGGCGTTTTATTTACCTTGAGTTTATCTAAACAATTCAATACTTCTCTCTCTGTAACGGTGATATTGCTTAAAACATCTGAATTATCAATCTGAATCGGCGATGGTGTAGGGATATCACTGAGGTCTTCTGTTGTAAAAACTGATGCAAAAAAGGTATTGAGGGCATTACTCATTTGTACTTCGTCTTTGGTGTATTCTCCATTTTCATCGACTAACGGTCCAACAGTTGAAGTAACTACTTTTTTCTTTCTGATATAACTATAGAATTCTTTCGGGTTTGTTTTACTTTGATTCGCAATATGTAACTCTGAGGTCTTTTTACTTTGCTTAATTAACGTTTTGGCTTTGCGTCGTAGCTCTACAAATTTCACCCGTTCTTCGTCATATTGTGAAGATTTTAATCTATCATTAGCAAAATTTTTAGCAAGCAGGCAGTTTGAAATATCTTTATTCCACCATTTGGGCTTATTATTATGGCCTGGACGCCGTATTTTCGATGGTATGCAGTCTTGCACTGCTTTTAGGTAAGTGGTTTCGAATAACTTCCAAGATGTATTTATGTCGTTATTGTTAATTAAAAAGCTCCAGTCAGTTTCTTTAAACATAGCTCTAAGTTTATGGAAGTTTGCTTTCTTGAAATTAGGGACTTTTTCGATGCTACTATTTGGTTCGTTACTAGTAAAATTTAAAGTGAAAGTTATCGTACGATGGTCGCTGTTACTGAATTCATCACCAACATTCAAATTCTCTATTAATTCTTCTTTTGTTGCAAGTACAATGTCAAGAACGTTATTACCACGGGTTGGCGTTCGAACAAATTGATAAAGCGAACTCTCTTGCAAGTTCGTGTGGCATAGATGGAGACCGCCACACAGACCAATCGATGATGGGGCCTGGGACGTCCATCAAGTAGTAGTCCCCAAACCTTGTCGTAGAGATATCTTGGAAATGGCACATTGTATACCATTGGCAGGACACCTAGGTGTGAGAAAAACTCTAGACAGAATCAGAGCCCACTTTCACTGGCCAGGAATGCGTGCAGAAGTAGTGGAGTTTTGTAGAGTGTGTCACACCTGCAAGATGACAGGAAAACCCAATCAGAAGGTGCCTGTACATCCTCTGGTGCCATTGCCCGTCTTCGAGAATCCTTTTACTCGGGTGGTAGTGGACATTGTAGGCCCATTGCCTAAGACTTCCCAAGGTAACATTTATTTATTAACGATTATGGACATGGCAACTCGCTACCCAGAGGCTATACCCTTAAGGACTACCTCTGCTCCAACTGTCATCAAGGAACTGCTCAACTTCTTCACCAGAATGGGTTTCCCCCATGAGGCGCAAAGTGATCAAGGAACTAATTTTACCTCTAAAAATTTCAGCAGTCCTTGAAGGAGTTTGGTATCGAGCATGTGAAGTCGAGCACCTACCACCCAGAGAGTCAAGGGGTTCTTGAACGGTACCATCAAACTTTGAAAGCCATGTTACGTAAATATTGTACAGAGACCGGATTGAGTGGGATAAGGGGGTACCTTTTCTTTTATTTGCTACTCGTGAGGTTCCAACAGAATCCCTGAGTTTTTCCCCTAATGAGCTAGTTTTCGGTCACCAGGTAAGAGGTCCTTTGCAACTATTGCAGGATAGCCTAGTTGGCCAGGAGGGGAACCAAAACCTCCTCAAGTATGTTTCAGATTTCAAAACCCGGCGGAGATCCTCATGTGAGTTTGCAGCTCAAAACTTGACAGTGGCTAAAAGCTCCATGAAGAACTGGTATGACAGAAAAGCCTGTGAGAGGGAGTTTCAGCCCGGTGATGAGGTTTTGGTCCTGCTCCCCCTTTTTGGCCAACCTTTATCTGCCAAGTTCAGGGGCCCATATAAGATCATTCAGAGGGTGAGCATTACCGATTATCTAGTAACTACCCCAGACAGGAGAAAGCCCACACAAGTACTCCATATAAATATGTTGAAACCCTACCATAGGTCCCCTGATTCCTCTCCTCCAGATTCTCCCACTGTGGCAGTGAATGTCAGGACCTGTGGACAGCCTGGTGCGGACGAAGTCTTCAGTTCTCTTACTAACCCGCAACAGACTGTTCCAGAGCCTGAAGGTATCCATGCAGACTTTGACTTGTCATGTAGCCTATCCAACTTTAAGTATAACTCAGTAGCTTGGGGAGAATTACCATCTAAACTATGTCATCTTCCCTCTGATCAAGCGAACCAACTAATCTCTGTTTTATCTCAGTCTCCCAGTGTGTTCCGTGATACTCCAGGGCTCACTTCTTTGGCCGTGCACGACATCGACGTAGGGGATGCAACACCTATTAAACTATCCCCCTACCGTGTCTCACCACAATGCAGGAGTATACTGCAGGTCGAGCTTGACTTTATGTTATCAAACGAGCTGATCACAAGGGCCTTAAGCCAGTGGAGTAGTCCGGTCATACTTGTGCCAAAGCCAGACGGGAGCCATAGGTTATGTATGGACTATAGGCAAGGTAATGCCGTCACAAAGAACGATACCTACCCACTGCCACGGATCGACGACTGCATTGACCAGATTGGTACAGCCACCTATATCAGCAAGATTGACTTAATGAAGGGATATTGGCAAGTAGCTCTCACCCCTAGAGCGAGGGAAATATCATGCTTTGTAGTCAATAATCAAGCCTTCTGCTGTAACGTAATGCCCTACGGCTTTAAAAACGCTCCAGCTACATTCCAGCGCCTCATGAATTTGGTGACTGAAGGGGTACCTGGATGCGTTTTCTACATCGACGATATTCTTATCTTTTCACAGTCATGGGAGGAGCATCTTTACCAACTTAGATTGCTGTTCTTAAATCTTGCTGATGCCAATCTGGTGGTAAATCTTAAGAAATGCACCTTTGTAAAGAGTATGGTCCAGTATCTGGGATATACGGTAGGTCAGGGGCAGGTTGCACCTCCTCAAGCAAAGGTAGAGTCTATTCTAGAATTCCCAACTCCTAGCACTAAGAAACATATCCAAAGGTACCTAGGAATGATTGGTTATTATAGGCGTTTCATCTTAAACTTTTCTAGGTTAACAGCTCCCCTGACAGATCTTCTCCTTAAGGATGTGAAGTTTGAGTGGTCCTCCGAATGTGAGGAGGCCTTTAATACTACCAAATATATTTTATCAAATTACCCTGTACTCAGAGCTCCTGATTTTAACAGATCTTTTTCCACGCGAGCAATACCGAGGTTGGTGCAGTATTGCTACAGTTAGACGACTGTGAAGTATTGCATCCTGTGTGCTATTTTAGTAAAACAAATTATTCTGCTCAACGTAACTATTCAGTCATTGAGATGGAGCTGTTAGCATTAATTTTATCCCTTCAATACTTTTCTGTCTATGTGCAATCTGCCTCTGGTGCCATCACTGTGTATACTGACCATCACCCCTTAAAATTTGTGCATAAGTTCCAAAATAAAAACCAACGACTGACCAGGTGGAGTTTGTTGCTGCAGGAATACTCCCTGGGTGTTAAACATATTTAGGGGGTCCAGAACGTGCTATCCGATTGCCTAAAACGTATCTATTAAAGATTGCATTTACCAGGTTGGCCTCATACAGCAGTAATATTAACTTAATTAGAGGATTTTGGCAATTAGCTCTCCCTTGTAGCGAGGTAAATATCATGCTTTAGTAGTGGGCTTTCAAGCCTTCAGCTGTGAGATAATGCCTTGCAGTTCGAATAACGCTCCAGCTACGTTCCGGCTATGTTCTGATGTGGTACCTGGAGACGTTGCCTGCTTTGGGTGATATCCTTATTATATCCTCATTGTAATCTTGCTGTTGCCAATCTGGTGGTGAAGCTAATTATGTATTATGTATATTATGTACTATACTCCTTAAACTCTTTTCTAGGGGGGAGGTCTGACATACGGAGCCCTGTATGTGTTTATTTAAGAGTTAAGAGTTGAAGGGGGGGGGGGGGGGAATTGATGGGTGATTGACGTCATTACACAACCTGGCCCCTCAATTATTAAATATATATCTAACTTTTTATGTGACTTTGATATTAATCCTGATAATAATAATATAATACTATTAACGTAACACAAGAACCAAGAATAATAACTACATTAAATATAAATAAAAGGACATGATATAAGAAAACTATCTATTAATTTCAAAAAGGGTAAGACACAGAAATATTCTTACCTTAATATTTATCTTTCAAGACTTGATATATAATTAATAGTCCTTCTTTAGATATAACTTATTCGGTTCATAACCATAGCCTACTAAGCTTCGGTTAAATAATAATTCTTTATAAATACTACATGACTTTAATTAGTTTCAGTATTTTTTCATAATTAAAGAGTATCAGTCAATAAAGGATACCAAGATACGTAACAGAAGATATATTTATAAAAAAAGAAAAACAAAAAAGAACAGCCACTAGCTCCTTAAACCCATCTTTGGGCAGTTCATGACCAGCCAAGATTGCATTGATTGTTCATAATAGTTCAGTTAGAGGAATTTGAATCTTAATATGGAATATAAAGTATACAACATATGTTTGTACTTATTATTTTTCATTTATATATTATTATTTTACGGAGCTAACTCGGAAAATGATGCCTGCAAATGAACGTTAAGTGGTTGGTGCTCAATTTTTGATTTATTTAATGTTGTATATATTTATTTTTAGTTTCCTCGCTAGAACTCCATCAAGCTAAAAATAGCACCCCCTAGACCCGCTTTCAAGTTAAATTTTATACATAAACAAATTCCGGCCAAAGGCCGATTCCTCCTAAAATGACTGGCTCGCTATCGCTCGTCAGGATAAAATTTACATCTTAATGGCACAAATGGTATTAAATTCGCCAAAGTAATGGAGCGGACGTATTGAAATGTCAAAACTAAAGAGGTTAAGCATGAGGGAGAAGGGGTTCCAAAAAAACATCTACCTGCCCCTTAAACTTTATTTTAAGACCTGGTCAAAGGTTTCAGAACAAAGGGATGGAGCAACGTAAATATAATCAAGTACGCTGTTCTTAAGGGGGCAGTGCTTGGTTGTTGGTCTATATATGTATTTATTTATATTTTTGAGTTTCCTCGCTAGACTTCCTTCAAGCTTAGAAAAACACCCCCAATAGTGAAGCAGGCAGGTGGAAGAATTGTGCGTTTCTTGATAGAAGTGTCAAACTTGGCACACACAATAATACACGCAGTATAATAAAAAATTAGCTATAGGGCCATCACAGGTTTAGCCTATGTTGGCTTTGGCAGCCCCTTTTCAATTAATCTCCATTAGAGTACTAAAACACAGATATTTACCACAAACTGTATACTGTGGTAGAGACGTCAAACTAGTCTCAAATGACTCGTTTGTGCAAGGGAAACAACCTAAATTCAGAGAATGTTTGGCTGATGTTGACCGTTTGACTTGTATTGGTCTCTGTAGTTTATTATCATTCTACAAATTGGTAAGAATTGTTGCCAATTGCCACACATTTGTTGAACTACAGGGACCAGTACAAGTCAAATGGTAAATTTTCTATAAACATTGTCTGAACATTTATTGTTTCCCTTGTCCAAACGAGTCATTTGCGACTAGTTTGACGTCTCTACCACAGTATACAGTTTGGGGTAAATATCTGTGTTTCAGTACTCTAATGGAGATTAATTGAAAAGGGGCTGCCAAAGCCAACATAGGCTAAACCTATGATGGCCCTATAGCTAATTTTGATTATACTGAGTTTATTATTGTGTGTGCCAATTTTGACACTTCTATCGTGGATGTCATTTACACCGATTTTGCTAAGGCATTTGATAAATGTGACCATGGTATAATAGCCCACAAACTGAAAGCAAAAGGTATAACTGGGAAAATCGGACGGTGGATATACAATTTCCTCGTAAACCGAAAACAATCAGTAGCAGTAAACCAAGTCACATCTGAACCTTCGGATGTCAAAAGCTCAGTGCCCCAAAGAACAGTGCTAGCGCCCCTTCTGTTCCTCATACTAATTTGCGACATAGATACCAACACCAGACACAGTACGGTGTCGTCTTTTGCTGATGACACAAAATTAAACAAGATAGTAAACACACAAGAAGACACGGGCCGACTGCAGGAAGACATGAATGTAGTGTTCCAGTGGACCAGGGAAAACAACATGCAATTCAATGAGGACAAATTCCAATTAATACGGTACGGAGATAATAATGGTGTTAAAGAAATTACAAATTACTTAACAGAATCTAACCACATAATAGAACGGAAAGACAGTGTGAAAGACCTTGGGGTATTAATGTCTGAAAATATGGGTTTCAAAGTACATAACCAGGTCAAAGTGGCGGCTGCGAAACGTCTAACGGGTTGGATTCTGTGTACTTTTATTAAAACACGCGGTGAAGTACCTATGATAACGCTTTTCAAATCTCTAGCGCTACCGCGGCTTGAATATTGTAGCGTATTAACATCCCCATACAAAGCAGGTGAAATAAATGACGTAGAGAGTGTACAAAGAAATTTCACTTCGCATATAAGTTTGATAAAACAGCTACACTATTGGGAGCGTTTAAGAGCACTGAATCTGTATTCACTGGAACGTAGAAGAGAACGTTACCTAATAATATACACGTGGAAAATCGCAGAGGGTTTAGTACCAAACCTACATACTCCGATATTCATGAAATTCAGTGATAGGAGAGGCTGGGAATGCGAAATCCCCCGGATGAATAACAGGAGTGCTATGGGCTCTCTGCGAGAGGGCTGGTTATCACACAGAGGCCCACGTCTCTTCAACAAACTCCCACGGCGAGTAAGAGACATGAGGGACGTCTCGTTAGACAGCTTCAAGAGAGCCCTGGATGTCGAACTGCAAAAGGTGTCAGACGAGCCCATCCTCGCAAGGGAGCGAGCTGTCGCTTCAAACAGTCTACTGCACCAAATCACCACCCAAAACGAGGGGCGTCGCGTTCCTTGGTGCCGCTACAAGAGTGGCGAACACATCATTAGGTATCATAAGGTAAGGTATCAAGAAACGCACAATTCCCACAAATTCTTTCACATATCTGCCCCACTACTAGACACCCTTTCAAGATAAATGTTTCCCGGCCGAAGGCCGGTTCCTTCTAAAATTAGATGCTCGTTTTCGCTCGCCAGGAACAAACTAGAAACCAAAAGAGCACGAAATGTTTAATTATTGACAAAAAACATGAGACGAAAGGTCTTAAAATCGCCAAAGCAACGGAACGAATGTCTTAAAACCTCAAAACTAATATGCTAAACATGAGGGAGAAGGGGGTCCAGAAAAAGCGACTACTACCCCCATAAGGGTGTTCTGTAATTTTAACCCTTTCTGTACCGGCGACATCTTTTCAATTTTACTCTAGCAGCGTTCTAGCTATATTTAGACGATTTTGGGCAGTTTTAGAAGGATCTGTGGTAGAAAATAGGGTTAAGTGAGATAGTTCAAAGCCTGTTAATGTTCCGATTAAAACTGAATATAATCGTCTTATAGTAGCTAGAATAAAACATAAAAGACGTCGCCGGTACAGAAGGGGTTAAGAATGTCTAATTGAAGCCGCTTTTTTTATTTTTATTTTTTCTATGTGATTGAGGGAGGCAAAAGGCAGAACTGCCTACAGCGAGTGCCTCCCCCATAGTTGAAAGAGTGACAGGGCCAAAATCAAGGGAGGTTCGAGCCAAAATGCCTGGACGCACTGACTTTGAAGCAATTTAAGTCATAGGAAGAGGGAAAGACTGATTCTGGGAGAGAGTTCCAGAGCTCAGCTGTTGAGTAGAAGAAAGTTTGAGAGTAACGTTTCACTCTTGGGTTGGAAAGTTGCACAGAGTACGGGTGGGATTGAGTTGCAAGACGGGTACCACGTGCCCTACGTAAAGGAGGTGGTATACGCTGGGAAAGCTCTGAGGAACACTGATTATTATAGTAGCGATAGAATAGCGAGAGAGATGCAACATTGCGGCGGAGAGAGAGAGATTGCAGAGAGTTGGTGAATGGACGGGAGTTAATGATACGAAAGGCCTTCCTTTCAACTTTGTCTAGGAGAGCGGTGTGAGAGGAACCTCCCCACACATGTGAACAATACTCAATACAAGGACGCACTATGCCCCTGTACAGAGCAAGAAGCTGTGCATGGGAAAAGAACCCTCTAAGGCGGTTGAGCACACCCAGCTTCTGGGAGGCTGCCTTAGCAAGACTGGTAATATGGTCCTTCCAAATGAGAGCAGAAGAAAAGGAGACACCAAGAATATTGAGAGAAGATGAAGGATTGATTTTTGTATTGTTGAATAAGGGATAGTCTGCTGGGAGTTCCTTACGGGTAGATAGATGGAGAAATTGGGTTTTGGAAGCATTAAAGGTAACAAGGTTTTCTCTGCCCCAATTGGAGATAGTATTTAGATCATAATTTAAGAGTTCTATGGCTTCATTACGTTTGTCGTTGAGGGATTGCTGGCTGGGGCATTCTGAAAAACTAATGGAGTAGTGTAAGGTTGAGTCGTCTGCATATGAATGGATGGGAATTGAAGTACAGTTAAGGAGATCATTTTTAAAAATTAGAAAAAGAATAGGAGATAGGACAGAGCCCTGAGGAACACCGGAGTTTATAGGGTGAGGAAGTGAACAATGGCCGTCCACAACCGCGGCTATGGAACGGCCGGAAAGGAAATTAGAGACAAAGGCACAGATGGAGGGATAGAAACCGAAGGAGGGTAGTTTAGAAATTAAAGATTTGTGCCAGACTCTATCGAAGGCTTTTGATATGTCTAGTGCAATAGAAAAAGTCTCACCGAAGTCCCGAAAGATGAAGCCGCCTGAGATGGATAATGTGATATGCAACATGTATGGATGTCACTATATAACTTAGTAGCTTCTGGTTGCCACTAGTAACCTTATACTTGCAATAACGGTAGCAGTTATCGCTTGCCACCACCCAATTATTATTTAATGACCTAATGGTAAGTCAGAATAAATACACAAGTCAATCAGCCTGGTATTTATTGATATACGTAGGTGTAGAATCAACAGCAGTCAGAACAGGAACAAACCGCAACAGATTGTTGATTATAACTTGAGATAAGCAGGAACAATTGGTATCAGCATTCAGTAGTAATTCTTCAATAGTAGTATTCAAATAGGTGTATAAGGTAAGGGGTGATAATTCTATCTAAGTCCCAATATGTGGACTGGATTGTGGTAGATGAAGTGCCCTAGGAGTGAATGCGGGACACCTCTAGTTGCGTGAGAGGTGTGTGGTAGAGTCCCTGAGTGTTCTCCAGTAATGTGGAATAACCGCGCCCTATTCAGGCAACCGGTAAGACCAGCGGCCGATATGGCCGGACCTTCTCTATTTCCGTGGCCGTTTCAGCTCGAGTGTGAATTATGCAAAACATGCACTTTACAGGTGGTGTGAGTGAGGAATAATGATTCAGTAGAATACTGATATGTCAGCGTAGAACTTCCTGTTCACCAGCCTTCAGCACAGCTAGTAGCAAGTGTACAGTCGCATACCCATATTCACATTACCAGTATGAATTAAGATATAAAGTAATAAGGGAGCTTGTCTATGATATATATATATATATATATATATATATATATATATATATATATATATATATATATATATATATATATATATTTTTTTTTTTTACAAAAGCAGATAATTAATATATAAATATAAATGGTTATACTGTCCATGTACAATATATATATTTGTTATATACAGTATATCCAGCACAGTTGAGTAAATCAAATAATTATTTTGAAAATATATACTAAACATAAGTATAGTCACTTAGGACGATTATTATTTTATGAAATTTAGGTGGATGGGATTCGTCAGCCTTGATCGGCAACCCATCTAGGGGAGACAACCATATAAATATCCGGGTGGATGGGACTCGACAGCCTTGGTTGGAAACTGGTTGAAGGGAATAACCTTATGCAAATTACCGAAGGGCGGCTTGCTCGTCGGTGCGACCCTCTACAATAGATACAACAGATAGATGGCACATCATTTAAGTTGAAATCTGTGCTTAAGGGGAGATTTTCACTTAAGAGTTTTTTTTTTCTGGAGCTCCATCTCCCTCATGTTTAGAACTATTAGTTTTGACATATTAAGACGTTCGCGCAATTAGCTTTGTGATTTCAAGACCTTTCTCCCCATTTCTGTAAATTTTAAGATATTTTGTGCCATTTAGGTGTCTTCCTGGCGAGAGATAAGAGAGCCTGTAATATAGGAGGACCCGGCACATGGCCGGGAGGACCCGGCACATGGCAGGGACATTTTTCTACCGATAAATTTACACATTTATCTCAAAGGGGCGGTTCTTGGGGGTATTTGTATAAGAGTGATGGATGTCTAGGGAGCAAAGTTAAAACCTCCCCTTAAGCAAATATTAGCTAGCTAAAGGAAATTCCATGCGTGGCAAAGATAAGAGGTGTGTGTACAGTACGTCTGTGTGTGTGTGTGTGTGTGCCTGTGTGTGTTGTGTGTGTGTGTGAGTGTCTGTGTTTGTGTGTCTGTGTGAGTGTCTGTGTGTGTTGTGTCTGTGTGAGTGTGTGTGTGTGTGTTAAGGGGAGGAAGGTTCAGTGGGGGGGATACCGGTGATAAGAGTCACAACACTCTCAGGTACCATTCTGTATACACGTACTGATCGTGTTGACTGTAACAGATCTAGGAGAATAATGTTGAGCTTGTGACACCGAAACTCCCACATCCTCACCATCACCAACACTAACACTACCATTAATGAATCAATGGTAAGTCGTACATTATGTTAATATCATCATTATTCTCCGGGTTACTTATCTCTCTCTCTCTCTCTCTCTCTCTCTCTCTCTCTCTCTCTCTCTATATATATATATATATATATATATATATATATATATATATATATATATATGTATAATTGTATATATATATACATTATATGCGTGTGTGTATATGTGATAATACAGGAAAATAAGTGTGTGAAGCTTTATATTTGGTTATAGGAAGCCCTCCAGTTTAAAATAAGTTTCCATTATTTGGCGATCAAACGCTACGTTATCAAAGGCATTCAATACTTTATGAAACATGATCCTCCTGTCAGTGCAGAATTATCAATGACGAATGAGAGTGGGAAACGTGTTGTCTATAAGCACTTTGGCGCTGCTGACTGGCAGGCTGTCCGGCAGTACTGCTTTGATTTCCCATGGAATGATTTCTGCTTCCGTGGCCGGGGACCCTCGGAGAGTGCTAAACGCATTACCGAGGTAAAGCATGGAAGCATACATTCCATTCTCTTTCTCTCAGACTAATGCTAAAAAATCTTGGTTTACTCACGCCTGTTCTACTGCTATCCGCAATAAGGAGGAAGCATTCAAACGTACCGATGCCTTAAAACTCAAGACCCTCATTCTTCCTATGTTTCTGCCCGGAATCAAGCCAAATCTGTTCTTCGACTTGCCAAACACTCTTTCATCAATAATAAATGCACTGAACTATCCAACTCTAGCTCTTCCCAAGCTTTCTGGCATCTGGCCATAAACCTCTCCCACAATTTCTCTTCCTCGTCTTTCCCTCCCCTTTCCCACTCTGATGGCACTACCATCACTTCTTCCTCTGACAATGCTAAACTCTTCGCTCAAACTTTTGCTAGAAACTCCACCTTGGATGATTCCGGTGCTATTCCTCCCTCTCCACCCTCCTCTATCTTACTTATGCCTAATATCCTAATCTCTTCTAAAGATGTACTTTCTACCCTCTCTGGGCTTAACACTAATAAGGCGTACAGTCCAGACGGTGTTCCTCCTGTTGTTCTCAAAAACTGTGCTTCCGTGCTGACTCCCTGCCTAGGCAAACTCTTTTGTCTCTGTCTATCCTCTAACGTCTTCCCTTCATGCTGGAAGTTTGATCACATTCAACCTGTCCCAAAGAAGGGTGACCGCTCTCAACCCTCTAACTATCGTCCAATTGCTCTCACCTCTTGTCTTTCTAAAGTTTTTGAAACTATTCTTGCTTCCAAATTTCTTAAGCATTTCTCTTCTCATAATCTGCTCTCAGATCGCCAGTATGGCTTCCTTAAGGGTCGCTCTACTGGTGATCTTCTTTCATATCTTACTAACTCTTGGTCATCCTCCTTTCGGGACTTCGGTGAGACTTTTTCTATTCCACTAGACATATCGAAAGCCTTCGATAGAGTCTGGCACAAATATTAAATTTCTAAACTACCCTCCTTCGGTTTCTATCCCTCCATCTGTGCCTTTGTCTCTAATTTCCTTTCCGGTCGTTCCATAGCCGCGGTTGTGGACGGCCACCGTTCACTTCCTCACCCTATAAACTCCGGTGTTCTTCAGGGCTCTGTTCTATCTCCTATTTTCTTTCTAATTTTTATAAATGATCTCCTCAACTGTACCTTAATTCCCATTAATTCATACGCAGACGACTCAACCTTAGTTAGTCTCCATTAGTTATTCAGAACGCCCCAGCCAGCAATCCCTCAACGACAAACGTAATGAAGACATAGAACTCTTAAATTCTGATCTAAATACTATCTCCAATTGGGGTAGAGAAAACCTTGTTACCTTTAATCTTCCAAAACCCAATTTCTCCATCTATTTACCCGTCAGGATCTCCCAGCTGACTATCCCTTATTCTTCAACAATACAAAAATCAACCCTTCATCTTCTCTCAATATTCTTGGTGTCTCTTTTTCTTCTGCTCTCATTTGGAAGGAGCATATTACCAGTCTTGCTAAGGCAGCCTCCCAGAAGCTGGGTGTGCTCAACCGCCTTACGGGGTTCTTTTCCCCTGCACAGCTTCTTGCTCTGTACAGGGGTATAGTGCGTCCTTGTATTGAGTATTGTTCACATGTGTGGGGAGGCTCCTCTTACACCGCTCTCCTAGACAAAGTTGAAAGGAAAGCCTTTCGTATCATTAACTCCCGTCCACTCACCAACTCTCTGCAATCTCTCTCTCTCCGCCGCAATGTTGCATCTCTCTCGCTATTCTATTGCTACTATAATAATCAGTGTTCCTCAGAGCTTTCCCAGTGTATACCACCTCCTATACGTAGGGCACGTGGTACCCGTGTTGCAACTCAATCCCACCCCTACTCTGTGCAACTCTCCAACCCAAGAGTGAAATGTTACTCTGTCTTTTTTCTACTCAACAGCTGAGCTCTGAGCTCTCTCCCAGAATCAGTCTTTCCCTCTTCCTATGACTTAAATTGCTTCAAACTCCGTGTGTCCAGGTATTTTGGCTCGAACTTCCCTTAATTTTGGCCTGTCACTCTTTCAACTATGGGGGAGGCACTCGCTATAGGCAGTTCTGAATTTTGCCTCCCTCACTCACATAGAAAAGAACAAAAAAAGTATATATATTTATATATATATATTTTTTTTATTCACATATAAAATCTTTGGAAATATATTGGTAGCTGTAGGGAACGTATTGGTATCAGTATGTATCT
Organism: Lithodes maja; assembly: GCA_037953745.1. Classification (NCBI taxonomy): domain Eukaryota; kingdom Metazoa; phylum Arthropoda; class Malacostraca; order Decapoda; family Lithodidae; genus Lithodes; species Lithodes maja. Next base: position 2,656 of record JBAKBP010015239.1, on the reverse strand, counting down.
AGTAAACTAACACGGGATGCCCTCTACTGCACCATATTACACCATCAACATCTTATCACAGGTTTAGCCAGTTTCACACGAGATCTGTATATTTATAGTCAACATCGATGATCATAATTTTTCTGGCAACATTTTCTGTAATGTTTTGCTCCAGAGTGATGGTGGATGAATTGGGTAACCGAAATTGTTTAAATGTTGACCTCATAAGCTGCCAGATCAGTGTTGATGATAAATGATGAGGGTAAAAATGGCTCATGTGATACCGGCTTTAGGAGTACGGGTGTGAGTCAGTGCCATATGATAACATAAACAAAAGGTCATTCCAACTATACCCTGTTCCAAGTAAGTAGGCCAACACTCTTGAACATTACCCTCTATAACTCACAACCGACTAGAGTAATCGAGCGAATATTTCTACCACATGGGGAGGGGGTCAACCAGGAAATAGTGTTCAAATTTACAGCCCATTTGCTCTAGCCCTTTTGAGTTACACAGGTTTGGGTTTTTCAAGATTTCTGGCCTTCATATTTGGAACAGGGTATAGTAGATCTCAAGCAGGACCAATTACATCAGTGGCATCTGAACTCTATTTGGTAAGAGGGGAGTCATTTGGACCTCCCATAATTCCCTCTATAAGTTTGGAGATTTTAAGACATTTCATACATTAATTTGGCGATAATAAGGCGCTTTACCTCATTATGTTTCGATTTTCGGGTGGCAATCGATAGCGAGACTGTAACCTAGAAGAAATCAACCATTAGCCGGGACAATTTTCTATCGATAAATGTACAAATTTAGCTTGAAAGAGTCTAGGTGGGGCATTTTTGTAGCTTGCAAGAAATCTGTGAAAGCGTTTTTTGTTAGCCTACGGGACAAACTAAAGTACGTTGCTTTAACATTCCAAAAGCAAGGTCAATTCTGGACAATAATTTATCAAAATATAATAATAAACCCCAAAACGTCGAACCAGAGAGTGTTAATGTCCTAACCAAAATAAACCTAATCAAACTTTATGTATGGTTGATATAGTGTACTGGTTGACATGGTGTACTGGTTGATATGGTGTACTGGTTGATATGGTGAACTGGTTGATATGGTGTACTGGTTGATATAGTGTACTGGTTGATATGGTGTACTGGTTGATATGATGTACTGGTTGATATGGTGTACTGGTTGATATGGTGTACTGGTTGATATGGTGTACTGGTGAAATTGATATGATGTACTGGTTGATATGGTGTACTGGTTGATATGGTGTACTGGTTGATATGGTGTACTGGTTGATATAGTGTACTGGTTGATATGGTGTAGTGTTGATATAGTGTACTGGTTGATATGGTGTACTGGTTGATATGGTGTACTGGTTGATATAGTGTACTGGTTGATATGGTGTACTGGTTCATATGGTGTACTGGTTGATATAGTGTACTGGTTGATATGGTGTACTGGTTGATATAGTGTACTGGTTCATATGGTGTACTGGTTGATATGGTGTACTGGTTGATATGGTGTACTGGTTCATATGGTGTACTCGCTGATATGGTGTACTGGTTGATATGGTGTACTGGTTGATATGGTGTACTGGTTGATATGGTGTACTGGTTCATATGGTGTACTGGTTGATATGGTGTACTGGTTGATATGGTGTACTGGTTGATATGGTGTACTGGTTGATATGATGTACTGGTTGATATGGTGTACTGGTTGATATGGTGTACTGGTTGATATGATGTACTGGTTGATATGGTGTACTGGTTGATATGGTGTACTGGTTGATATGGTGTACTGGTTGATATGGTGTACTGGTTGATATGATGTACTGGTTGATATGGTGTACTGGTTGATATGATGTACTGGTTGATATAGTGTACTGGTTGATATGGGTGTACTGGTTGATATGATGTACTGGTTGATATGGTGGTACTGGTTTGATATGGTGTACTGGTTGATATGGTGTACTGGTTGATATGATGTACTGGTTGATATGATGTACTGGTTGATATGGTGTACTGGTTGATATGGTGTACTGGTTGATATGATGTACTGGTTGATATGGTGTACTGGTTGATATGATGTACTGGTTGATATGATGTACTGGTTGATATGATGTACTGGTTGATATGATGTACTGGTTGATATGGTGTACTGGTTGATATGGTGTACTGGTTGATATGGTGTACTGGTTGATATGGTGTACTGGTTGATATGATGTACTGGTGATATGGTGTACTGTTGATATGGTGTACTGGTTGATATGGTGTACTGTGATATGATGTACTGGTTTGATATGGTGTACTGGTTGATATGGTGTACTGGTTGATATGATGTACTGGTTGATATGATGTACTGGTTGATATGGTGTACTGGGTTGATATATGGTGTACTGGTTGATATGATGTACTGGTTGATATGGTGTACTGGTTGATATGGTGTACTGGTTGATATGGTTGTACTGGTTGATATGATGTACTGGTTGATATTGGTGTACTGGTTGATATGGTGTACTGGTTGATATGGTGTACTGGTTGATATGATGTACTGGTTGATATGGTGTACTGGTTGATATGGTGTACTGGTTGATATGGTGTACTGGTTGATATGGTGTACTGGTTGATATGATTGTACTGGGTTGATATGGTTGTACTGGTTGATATGG
>JBAKBP010015238.1:0-56068 GCA_037953745.1 Lithodes maja | reverse complement strand
TATTATTATTCCTGTTTTCTTCTAGTCTAGGTAATGCTAGACTGGGGTAAGGCTTTTCTGTGTTACGAGTTGTTGTTTGATGCAGTGGTTAAGCGATAAACCTGCATACTCGTTTCGGTTCAGTGAAGCCTAGGTTGTCTTCGCGGCTGACTGTTGAGTTAATAATGTACAGTGCGTGAGGGCAAGAGCCTAACCACCCTGTATTTTATTACCAGTTTGTTTTTACTTTGTCAAGGAGCCGGGAGAAAACCAGATACAAGGGATCTGGATTTCTCAAAGTGCACTTGTTAGTTTAACGTAATACTTTAAACAGTTGTGAGGACTTCACTAGGCTACGAGCCGTTTTTGCTCAGTCACTGCTACCTTTTGCCCACAGTACCCCAGCTAGACTTTACTCGATTAGTAGATACAGAATAGTATTGAAGCTTTCCTTATGTATGATATTGTTTATGCACTATTGATTTCATGTGTTGCAAGCTTGGCTACTTTAGTGATTAGTGGCCCACGAGCACAATCCGAGTAGGCTATTGCCGTTGCATTTGCGGAGTACTTCTTTTTAATGTTTGCCATTTACTATTGCATATTCTTTTAATTATTCTTATGCCAATTTAAACCTTTAATAGTATTTAATTGCCAGTGTTTTTGCTTATTGAATTACTGTTCAAAATCCGATACGTACTTCTTACGAGCATCCGAGAAGCATCTAACTTTTTTCAGAAGATTCCTTGCTCGATGCTTAAGGACTATTAATTAACGTAACGTAATAGTGCCGATCCGAAGTAGAGGGTGGAGGACTTCTTAAGTTCTTAGTCAAGGGTGGATTACTTCGGCTTCGGCCAACACTATTCTTTGGTGTTGTTGTTTCTTACTTCATTGTTTGATTGTTGACCAGACTAGATAATTCCTGTCTCTTTATTAGTCTGTTGTTGAACACTAGTACCAAGTTCTTGTATACCCCGTTATAGCAGATTGAACTCTGGAGGGTATTGGTGTTTTTTGTTCGGCTGGCAGTCTCAGGGGTTGGGATCGTGTGTTTCCGTTGTGGCAGCGAGCCATATTCGAGTCCTGATTGAGAGCCCTTGTGTACCCGAGTGCCAGTTCGTAACACGACTTTGAGAGCCATTGTGAGCACCTTGAGACATTGTTCCGGAAACTTAGTGAAGCAGGTCTGGTAGTAAATTTGGCAAAGTGTGACTTCGTAAAAGCCACTGTGCAGTACCTTGGGTTTGTAGTGGGAAGGGGACAGGTGTGCCCTCCTCAGAACAAGGTACAGGCTATCAATAAATTTCCGCACCCAACAACCAAGAAGCAGATTATGAGATTCTTGGGTGTGATAGGCTACTACAGACGCTTCATAAAAGGTTACTCAATGGTGTTGGCACCTCTCACAGATTTGTTATCTAAAGACAAAAAGTTTTTGTGGGCACCTGAGTGTGAAAAGGCTTTCACTTTGGTGAAACATTTGCTATGTACTCACCCGATACTCAGGGCCCCAGACTTTAACAGGCCTTTTCAGCTGGCAACAGATGCTAGTGGTGTAGGGGCTGGTGCCGTCTTGCTACAGACAGACAATGAAGGTGTGGAACACCCAGTAAGTTTCTTTTCTAAGAAGTTCAATGCTGCACAAAAGAACTATTCTACAATAGAAAAGGAATTACTGGCGATGGTGCTGTCGCTCAGGCACTTCGAGGTGTATGTTCCAGCCTATGGCCCAGTCGTGGTTATCTACACGGATCATCACCCTTTGAGATTCCTGAATCAATTTCACAATCGCAATATGAGACTGACCAGGTGGTCTTTGATGTTGCAGGAATATAACCTGGACATCCGTCATATTGCTGGATGTGACAATGTGATCGCGGATTGTTTATCAAGGGTGGATGATCAGTCGTAGGCTATCACAGGTGTGTGGGTTTGAGTGGAGGAAAATAGGCTGCCCTGATAGTGCAGCCGGAAAAAAAATATATTAAAATATAAAAATCATATAAAAACTCTTTCTTTTGATATAGGTAATCGTATAAGTTTGTCATAGCTTATAGAGTTTGAGTAGTCCACGAACTATCAAACGGCTGAGCTGCTGTAAGTTCGCTCTGGGAGCATGATATTGTGTCTTTTTGCTATTGTTGGGAGGAGTTATAAAATGTGATTTTTTTTTTAATAATAAGATGTGTTTTGGTGATAAACTCAGCTTTGTTTTAGTGCCATGCGGTCGCTGGGTGTGAGGGGCTTAATGGGGTTCTGTGTTTGTCAGATTTTAGCTCAGGGTTGAGCAAGTAAAATCTTGGGGGAGGTGTGATGCATGTCCAGTGTGAGCATGCTGTACAGAACGCCTAGTCATGCCCCACTCTCGCTAGGATCGTCAGGGCAGGAACTTTGGCTGTAGTCTATGTAGAGTTTCCTAACTTTGTTCATGTGAACCGTTGTACTATAAGTATTATGAATATGTATTTTGTTTTCATCTGATTCAACGAGTTCTATTTTATATCATTAGTTATAAGTATTGTGTGTAAAACTTATTTGTAATGATGGGAAGAGAAACAGCCACAGTTGGGGGTCAGTGCGTGCGCCAGGCGGGAGGTGGGCCTAACTCACTCCCATTCCTCCCTCCCTCAGTGCTAGGGGAGCCTTTGTCTATCCCAGAGGAGAGAGAGAAATTACGTAATGGTTGTCAGTGGGCGGTCCTTAGTAGTTCACGTTGGGCTCACTAGAGGGCCGGGTATAAAAGGGAAGTCTAGCCATTTTTACATCAGAACTCATTAGGCAGAGCGACTTCTCATTTCCCTTGCTAACTATATATATTCTTCTGACTGATGGGAACTTTCTCTACTACCTTACATTCTTATCTCCTCTTTTCCCTACCCTTTTTAACTTCAATGGTCCCGTTGGTGCAGAGCTAGTCAGCCAACGTATTATCGCTTGAGTTCTCACGAGATACTTGCCTATTAGATAGCCTATTTTGGAAGGGTTGACTTAGAATAGGATTGATTTATGTTTGTTGCACTTGTATATGCATTTCCCTGTGTGTTATTATTATTATTCCTATTTTCTTCTAGTCTAGGTAATGCTAGACTGGGGTAAGGCTTTTCTGTGTTACGAGTTGTTGTTTGATGCAGTGGTTAAGCGATAAACCTGCATACTCGTTTCGGTTCAGTGAAGCCTAGGTTGTCTTCGCGGCTGACTGTTGAGTTAATAATGTACAGTGCGTGAGGGCAAGAGCCTAACCACCCTGTATTTTATTACCAGTTTGTTTTTACTTTGTCAAGGAGCCGGGAGAAAACCAGATACAAGGGATCTGGATTTCTCAAAGTGCACTTGTTAGTTTAACGTAATACTTTAAACAGTTGTGAGGACTTCGCTAGGCTACGAGCCGTTTTTGCTCAGTCACTGCTACCTTTTGCCCACAGTACCCCAGCTAGACTTTACTCGATTAGTAGATACAGAATAGTATTGAAGCTTTCCTTATGTATGATATTGTTTATGCACTATTGATTTCATGTGTTGCAAGCTTGGCTACTTTAGTGATTAGTGGCCCACGAGCACAATCCGAGTAGGCTATTGCCGTTGCATTTGCGGAGTACTTCTTTTTAATGTTTGCCATTTACTATTGCATATTCTTTTAATTATTCTTATGCCAATTTAAACCTTTAATAGTATTTAATTGCCAGTGTTTTTGCTTATTGAATTACTGTTCAAAATCCGATACGTACTTCTTACGAGCATCCGAGAAGCATCTAACTTTTTTCAGAAGATTCCTTGCTCGATGCTTAAGGACTATTAATTAACGTAACGTAATAGTGCCGATCCGAAGTAGAGGGTGGAGGACTTCTTAAGTTCTTAGTCAAGGGTGGATTACTTCGGCTTCGGCCAACACTATTCTTTGGTGTTGTTGTTTCTTACTTCATTGTTTGATTGTTGACCAGACTAGATAATTCCTGTCTCTTTATTAGTCTGTTGTTGAACACTAGTACCAAGTTCTTGTATACCCCGTTATAGCAGATTGAACTCTGGAGGGTATTGGTGTTTTTTGTTCGGCTGGCAGTACTCAGGGGTTGGGATCGTGTGTTTCCGTTGTGGCAGCGAGCCATATTCGAGTCCTGATTGAGAGCCCTTGTGTACCCGAGTGCCAGTTCGTAACACGACTTTGAGAGCCATTGTGAGCACCTTGAGACCTTGTTCCGGAAACTTAGTGAAGCAGGTCTGGTAGTAAATTTGGCAAAGTGTGACTTCGTAAAAGCCACTGTGCAGTACCTTGGGTTTGTAGTGGGAAGGGGACAGGTGTGCCCTCCTCAGAACAAGGTACAGGCTATCAATAAATTTCCGCACCCAACAACCAAGAAGCAGATTATGAGATTCTTGGGTATGATAGGCTACTACAGACGCTTCATAAAAGGTTACTCAATGGTGTTGGCACCTCTCACAGATTTGTTATCTAAAGACAAAACGTTTTTGTGGGCACCTGAGTGTGAAAAGGCTTTCACTTTGGTGAAACATTTGCTATGTACTCACCCGATACTCAGGGCCCCAGACTTTAACAGGCCTTTTCAGCTGGCAACAGATGCTAGTGGTGTAGGGGCTGGTGCCGTCTTGCTACAGACAGACAATGAAGGTGTGGAACACCCAGTAAGTTTCTTTTCTAAGAAGTTCAATGCTGCACAAAAGAACTATTCTACAATAGAAAAGGAATTACTGGCGATTGTGCTGTCGCTCAGGCACTTCGAGGTGTATGTTCCAGCCTATGGCCCAGTCGTGGTTATCTACACGGATCATCACCCTTTGAGATTCCTGAATCAATTTCACAATCGCAATATGAGACTGACCAGGTGGTCTTTGATGTTGCAGGAATATAACCTGGACATCCGTCATATTGCTGGATGTGACAATGTGATCGCGGATTGTTTATCAAGGGTGGATGATCAGTCGTAGGCTATCACAGGTGTGTGGGTTTGAGTGGAGGAAAATAGGCTGCCCTGATAGTGCAGCTGGAAAAAAAACATATTAAAATATAAAAATCATATAAAAACTCTTTCTTTTGATATAGGTAATCGTATAAGTTTGTCATAGCCTATAGAGTTTGAGTAGTCCACGAACTATCAAACGGCTGAGCTGCTGTAAGTTCGCTCTGGGAGCATGATATTGTGTCTTTTTGCTATTGTTGGGAGGAGTTATAAAATGTGATTTTTTTTTTTAATAATAAGATGTGTTTTGGTGATAAACTCAGCTTTGTTTTAGTGCCATGCGGTCGCTGGGTGTGAGGGTCTTGATGGGGTTCTGTGTTTGTCAGATTTTAGCTCAGGGTTGAGCGAGTAAAATCTTGGGGGAGGTGTGACGCATGTCCAAGTGTGAGCATGCTGTACAGAACGCCTAGTCATGCCCCACTCTCGCTAGGATCGTCAGGGCAGGAACTTTGGCTGTAGTCTATGTAGAGTTTCCTAACTTAGTTCATGTGAGCCGTTGTACTATAAGTATTATGAATATGTATTTTGTTTTCATCTGAGTCAACGAGTTCTATTTTATATCATTAGTTATAAGTATTGTGTGTAAAACTTATTTGTAATGATGGGAAGAGAAACAGCCACAGTTGGGGGTCAGTGCGTGCGCCAGGCTGGAGGTGGGCCTAACTCACTCCCATTCCTCCCTCCCTCAGTGCTAGGGGAGCCTTTGTCTATCCCAGAGGAGAGAGAGAAATTACGTAATGGTTGTCAGTGGGCGGCCCTTAGTAGTTCACGTTGGGCTCACTAGAGGGCCGGGTATAAAAGGGAAGTCTAGCCATTTTTTCATCAGAACTCATTAGGCAGAGCGACTTCTCATTTCCCTTGCTAACTATATATATTCTTCTGACTGATGGGAACTTTCTCTACTACCTTACATTCTTATCTCCTCTGTTCCCTACCCTTTTTAACTTCCATGGTCCCGTTGGTGCAGAGCTAGTCAGCCAACGTATTATCGCTTGAGTTCTCACGAGATACTTGCCTATTAGATAGCCTATTTTGGAAGGGTTGACTTAGAATAGGATTGATTTATGTTTGTTGCACTTGTATATGCATTTCCCTGTGTGTTATTATTATTATTCCTGTTTTCTGCTAGTCTAGGTAATGCTAGACTGGGGTAAGGCTTTTCTGTGTTACGAGTTGTTGTTTGATGCAGTGGTTAAGCGATAAACCTGCATACTCGTTTCAGTTCAGTGAAGCCTAGGTTGTCTTCGCGGCTGACTGTGTTGAGTTAATAATTTACAGTGCGTGAGGGCAAGAGCCTAACCACCCTGTATTTTATTAACAGTTTGTTTTTACTTTGTCAAGGAGCCGGGAGAAAACCAGATACAAGGGATCTGGATTTCTCAAAGTGCACTTGTTAGTTTAACGTAATACTTTAAACAGTTGTGAGGACTTCGCTAGGCTACGAGCCGTTTTTGCTCAGTCACTGCTACCTACAGTACCCCAGCTAGACTTTACTCGATTAGTAGATACAGAATAGTATTGAAGCTTTCCTTATGTATGATATTGTTTATGCACTATTGATTTCATGTGTTGCAAGCTTGGCTACTTTAGTGATTAGTGGCCCACGAGCACAATCCGAGTAGGCTATTGCCGTTGCATTTGCGGAGTACTTCTTTTTAATGTTTGCCATTTACTATTACATATTCTTTTAATTATTCTTATGCCAATTTAAGCCTTTAACCTCTGAAGTGCGCACGGGGGTAAATGAAAACGTCCCCCTGTGCTGACGTATTTGAGGTTTTTCGTCACTAAAATATTCATTGTACCATTAATAGCATTAATAATTATCCATATGCACCTATTATGGGTTGATTATAAAGGTATTAACCTGAAACAACAATAAAACGAGTGAAAACAGCGTTTGGATGGTCAAAATCGGAGATATAGCCCGCGAGTTGTATAATCTATGGGTGAGGCAAACTCCTTTCCCGCCAATTTCCCCCAAGGCCACTGAGACACAGTCGATCGATACTCTCTCTCTCTCTCTTGCACTCGATGGCCATCAGTGATGACAACACCCTGCTTGCAACTCGCTAATGTTAGCACGAAAATATACCTCAGAATAAGGGAATAATAGGGAAAATAGGTGATAACTGAGGAATAGGAGGAAAGTGGGGAAGGAGGGGAGGTAGAGGACTGAGATTTTGCATGGCCCAGGGGCCAAAAAAAAAAAAAAAAAAAAAAAAAAAAAAAATAAAAAAAAAAATTTTTTTCGATGTAAAAAGTTGATTTTTAGTTTTACTTACTCCAGAGAGTCTTCCCGCAGTCCGCCGGCCGAACTCTAAAGAGTCTTCCCGCAGTTCCCAGGTTAATAGTATTTAATTGCCAGTGTTTTTGCTTATTGAATTACTGTTCAAAATCCGATACGTACTTCTTACGAGCATCCGAGAAGCATCTAACTTTTTTCAGAAGATTCCTTGCTCGATGCTTAAGGACTATTAATTAACGTAACGTAATAGTGCCGATCCGAAGTAGAGGGTGGAGGACGTCTTAAGTTCTTAGTCAAGGGTGGATTACTTCGGCTTCGGCCAACACTATTCTTTGGTGTTGTTGTTTCTTACTTCATTGTTTGATTGTTGACCAGACTAGATAATTCCTGTCTCTTTATTAGTCTGTTGTTGAACACTAGTACCGAGTTCTTGTATACCCCGTTATAGCAGATTGAACTCTGGAGGGTATTGGTGTTTTTTGTTCGGCTGGCAGTACTCAGGGGTTGGGATCGTGTGTTTCCGTTGTGGCAGCGAGCCGTATTCGAGTCCTGATTGAGAGCCCTTGTGTACCCGAGTGCCAGTTCGTAACACGACTTTGAGAGCCATTGTGAGCACCTTGAGACCTTGTTCCGGAAACTTAGTGAAGCAGGTCTGGTAGTAAATTTGGCAAAGTGTGACTTCGTAAAAGCCACTGTGCGGTACCTTGGGTTTGTAGTGGGAAGGGGACAGGTGTGCCCTCCTCAGAACAAGGTACAGGCTATCAATAAATTTCCGCACCCAACAACCAAGAAGCAGATTATGAGATTCTTGGGTATGATAGGCTAATACAGACGCTTCATAAAAGGTTACTCAACGGTGTTGGCACCTCTCACAGATTTGTTATCTAAAGACAAACAGTTTTTGTGGGCACCTGAGTGTGAAAAGGCTTTCACTTTGGTGAAACATTTGCTATGTACTCACCCGATACTCAGGGCCCCAGACTTTAACAGGCCTTTTCAGCTGGCAACAGATGCTAGTGGTGTAGGGGCTGGTGCCGTCTTGCTACAGACAGACAATGAAGGTGTGGAACACCCAGTAAGTTTCTTTTCTAAGAAGTTCAATGCTGCACAAAAGAACTATTCTACAATAGAAAAGGAATTACTGGCGATTGTGCTGTCGCTCAGGCACTTCGAGGTGTATGTTCCAGCCTATGGCCCAGTCGTGGTTATCTACACGGATCATCACCCTTTGAGATTCCTGAATCAATTTCACAATCGCAATATGAGACTGACCAGGTGGTCTTTGATGTTGCAGGAGTATAACCTGGACATCCGTCATATTGCTGGATGTGACAATGTGATCGCGGATTGTTTATCAAGGGTGGATGATCAGTCGTAGGCTATCACAGGTGTGTGGGTTTGAGTGGAGGAAAATAGGCTGCCCTGATAGTGCAGCCGGAAAAAAAAACATTTAAATATAAAAAACATATAAAAACTCTTTCTTTTGATATAGGTAATCGTATAAGTTTATCATAGCCTATAGAGTTTGAGTAGTCCACGAACTATCAAACGGCTAAGCTGCTGTAAGCTCGCTCTGGGAGCATGATATTGTGTCTTTTTGCTATTGTTGGGAGGAGTTATAAAATGTGAATTTTTTTTGTAATAATAAGATGTGTTTTGGTGATAAACTCAGCTTTGTTTTAGTGCCATGCGGTCGCTGGGTGTGAGGGGCTTGATGGGCTTCTGTGTTTGTCAGATTTTAGCTCAGGGTTGAGCGAGTAAAATCTTGGGGGAGGTGTGACGCATGTCCAAGTGTGAGCATGCTGTACAGAACGCCTAGTCATGCCCCACTCTCGCTAGGATCGTCAGGGCAGGAACTTTGGCTGTAGTCTATGTAGAGTTTCCTAACTTAGTTCTTGTGAGCCGTTGTACTATAAGTATTATGAATATGTATTTTGTTTTCATCTGAGTCAACGAGTTCTATTTTATATCATTAGTTATAAGTATTATGTGTAAAACTTATTTGTAATGATGGGAAGAGAAACAGCCACAGTTGGGGGTCAGTGGGTGCGCCAGGCGGGAGGTGGGCCTAACTCACTCCCATTCCTCCCTCCCTCAGTGCTAGGGGAGCCTTTGTCTATCCCAGAGGAGAGAGAGAAATTACGTAATGGTTGTCAGTGGGCGGTCCTTAGTAGTTCACGTTGGGCTCACTAGAGGGCCGGGTATAAAAGGGAAGTCTAGCCATTTTTTCATCAGAACTCATTAGGCAGAGCGACTTCTCATTTCCCTTGCTAACTATATATAATCTTCTGACTGATGTGAACTTTCTCTACTACCTTACATTCTTATCTCCTCTTCTCTCTGCCCTGTTTAACTTCCATGGTCCCGTTGGTGCAGAGCTAGTCAGCCAACGTATTATCGCTTGAGTTCTCATGAGATACTTGCCTATTAGATAGCCTATTTTGGAAGGGTTGACTTAGAATAGGATTGATTTATGTTTGTTGCACTTGTATATGAATTTCCCTGTATGTTATTATTATTATTCCTGTTTTCTGCTAGTCTAGGTAATGCTAGACTGGGGTAAGGCTTTTCTGTGTTACGAGTTGTTGTTTGATGCAGTGGTTAAGCGATAAACCTGCATACTCGTTTCGGTTCAGTGAAGCCTAGGTTGTCTTCGCGGCTGACTGTGTTGAGTTAATAATTTACAGTGCGTGAGGGCAATAGCCTAACCACCCTGTATTTTATTAACAGTTTGTTTTTACTTTGTCAAGGAGCCGGGAGAAATCCAGACACAAGGGATCTGGATTTCTCAAAGTGCACTTGTTAGTTTTAACGTAATATTTTAACCCTTAAATGGCGGCGCGCAACATAAGTCGAGTGTAATAAATCTGGACTATCTGGCGGCGTGCGACATAGGTCGAGTTGGTATTTCCCGCCCTAATTTAAGTGGAAAGCAAAATCTAGCGGTCAGGCAGTGTACTACTAAGTCCCACCCACACATCCCCACCGCGTGAGCTTGGCTCAGTACCGCTCTAGCCGCCACAATGGAGAGACAAGATTTGCCCGTGTTCAATTCGGTGCCCGGCCCCAGTACGTCGCGCCAGCCAAGGCGTAGGGCCCCGCTCTCAGCCGAGGAGTTAGTTCTGCTGATGAACTCTTCAGCGGTATCTAGAATATCATTGAATGAAAGCATGGAAGGGCTTGGTGAGAGTGGGGGAAGTGAGGAGGAAGAAGAACTGGAAGATAACCCTGTCATCGGTTTTCACAGACGCCATAACTTGCGGGGCGAAGATGGCGAAGATAGTGACGAGGAGCTTGGTGAACACACTGGTGTGGGTGTTGGTAAGTACAATGTACATTTATATTATTTGAGAGATTGATAGAGATTATATATATGAGGAGGTCCGTGCCAGAGGGGCCAACTCGCCACGAGTATAGTTTTGAGTTATTGATGTTTAAAGTTAACATACCATACACTCGTGTGTTGACTCTAACTCGGTTTGAGCGTGACTACTGAAGCACGTCTCGTACAGCGCCTGTGAGTGGTCGGGCGGGCGGCCATTTAATTCCCCACGTCGTAGCCGTGCTCTCATTGGCTGAGCGCGTTGGCGAGTTGGCCCCTCTGGCTACCCAGATTCACACCCATAAACGGTCTGCCAAACGGCAAAAACAAGGGACGCTCAACCCTATGTGCAGTTGCTATAAGGACGAAAGTCGGATGTTTTTTTTTGCCAGATGATTCCCAAGAATTTCACGGAGCCAGATCCAGCTAGAGCGCTGTTTTTGAAAATGTGGCGAGTTGGCCCCTCTGGCACGGACCTCCTCAATTATATTTTAGTCTGAGGGAAAAACAAAATATTTTCTAAATGTGAATAGAGAAGGAATCAAACAGATGACAAAAGAAGAAATAAATGGCGACAACATGTTGCCATCCATTATACAATAAATATCACATAATAATAGAATGCACACTACACATAAATCACATAATAGGCCATCTATAGATATGTCTGATCCCCTATTTCAGACTTATGCCAATCTTAAGTACCTTTGAGTAGCCATGGATGTTCTATAAATGGTTATTCTCTCGGCAAATACAATAAAACAAAACAAATCCTAATTTTGAATCAGTCTACTCAACTTTCTTTATATTTCACTGATACATACAAGGTATTTCCTTTGGGAAGTATTGTGAGGTATACAGGGTGTCCGCAAGTGTTGTTAAGGGGAGGCAGACCGTTTTTCTGGACCCCCTTCTCCCTAATGTTTAGCCCCACTAGTTTTGAAATTATAAGACGTTCGACCCATTAGTTTGGCGATTTTAACACCTTTCGCCCCATTATGTTGTCAATTTAAGACCTTTCGTGCAATTTAGGTGTCGATTATTTCCTGGCGAGCGAAAGCGAGCCTGCAATTTTAAGAGGAACCGGCCTTCGGCTGGGACATTTTTCTACCGAAAAATGTACAAATTTATCTTGAAGGGGGTTCTAGGGGGTGTTTTTCTAAGCATGATGGAGGTCTAGGGAGGAAACTAAAAAAAAATATATGAATAAATGAATTAATAGACCAAACAAACGGTCTTCCTTCCCTTATATATCGGTACTTCAAAAAAAAAAAAAAAAAAAAAAATCATCATGAGTAAAAGGTGTTCTATAAATAGTTATTTTTGGGACTTTTGTTTGCAGCTATGGTTCATTAAAGTACACATTGTTGTCTTTTCGTAATTTTTAAGGCAGTTTCTCCTTTAAGAAAAGGGGGCAGGGAAGAAAATATGTAGTATATTATAAATTAGCTTATCAATACTTCACAGAGACCCCAACAAATCATCTTTAGTTTATTTAATATTCCTGTGACGATGAGTTAAATAATACAAACATAAAACAAAATCATATATTCAACGCATTGCCTAGGAAGAAAGCTACAGAGGAGTAAGTTATGCTTCTTTAGGAATTCATACCGTACTTGATCATACACTACTTAGTTTTGTATCCATGTATTTCATTTAGAGGAAACAAAGGAATAAACATGGCAAAACACGTAAAACTGCCATGCGAAAAGGTGGAAATTTGTGTTTTCGTCAGTTTTAACCCATTTTCCATGTACATAAAATATATAGCAAAATTGCTAAGTGTTGTGTGATGGTGCATGGTATCAATACTTAAAACACACCAAGAAATGTTATGTACCGTACTTGTTTAAAACACACCAAGAAATGTTATGTACCGTACTTGTTTAAAACACACCAAGACATGTTATGTACCGTACTTGTTTAAAACACACCAAGACATGTTATGTACCGTACTTGTTTAAAACACACCAAGACATGTTATGTACCGTACTTGTTTAAAACACACCAAGAAATGTTATGTACCGTACTTGTTTAAAACACACCAAGAAATGTTATGTACCGTACTTGTTTAAAACACACCAAGAAATGCTATGTACCGTACTTGTTTAAAACACACCAAGACATGTTATGTACCGTACTTGTTTAAAACACACCAAGAAATGTTATGTACCGTACTTGTTTAAAACACACCAAGACATGTTATGTACCGTACTTGTTTTCTTCTTCCCGTAATGATGAGCCTAAAATACGGTTTTGTGGGGTTCTTGCAATATTGAACTCATTGCCAAGGGAATATGAATAACCATATAATGGAGTTTTTAAAGTCAGTTTAAATTATTCATACCATGCTTCCTAATACACTTTTCAGTTATTTTTCCTATCCTCGTCTTATTGAAGACAAACTGTGTTAAAAATGACGAATCACGCGAAAATATCGGCTTTAATGGATCATAGCTTAATACAAAACAAATACCGGCTTTAATGGATCATAGCTTAATACAAAACAAAAACAAATCCTAACAGTCTACACATTTAGAAATTTGAATTCACACTAACCATGTACTGTATATTGGAAATTAAGGTTCTAACTATATTTTGTATACTGACCTTGCAAGCATGACGCTTTCCAGTTTTAGTTCAAGCATTTAAATGTTGTTTTAATAGTTTCTGATGACTGGTAATGAGCAACAAACCTTAATCCTAATCCTCCACTATAATTACATGTGTAAAGCTTGATTAGTTAAAGGCTATTATTCCTAGACAAGCCCAAACATTGTCAGTGATAATTACACAAATGTTGCCGTATTCCTAGCCAGTCAATATGATGTGAGAGTTGTTATAATTGTAAGCATAATTCTGTAGTAATATTCCAGTACATCTCATTGTAACTATTACAACAACGTGCACATTGACTGACTAGGAATACACTAGGGGAGGCCACATGTGCATACAAATAAATACATAAATAAATACCCACTGACAATGATGGAGATGGACTAGGAATAGGGCCTAATCTGACCTGGCGTGGATTTGACAGGTTGAGTAGGACTTGTGAGGCCACGGTGGAGTACAGTTGACTACCATCGTGCATGACCACCACACTACAGGTCCACAGCTCCCTCATCACCATGGTCACCAGCAGGGCACTCAGGGACGCCACCTCCTGGGACAACCCTTTACCTCCCAACACCAGGAGGGATTCAGAGACATTGGTCCCTCTTAGTGACCAGTTCGTCCAGCTATAGTCAAATACAGAGACAGGGAACCAACATTGTTTATAGAGAAATTGTACCCTCATGACAGATAATGTTTATATTGTAAAGACAGGACAGATTCAACTCCTGCTGGAGTCTTCTTCAGGTGTGAGTAACTAATATGACTTGAAGGACTCAGAGAAACTGTTTTGTCATTAAGATAATACCCTTTCCCGCCATGTGGGTGTAATTTTTTCAACTGTGCCATTGCTTACTATGACAGCTTATTAACAATAAGATATAATTAAGCCTACACATATGGCACTTCAGCCACTTGGATATGAGAAGTCATTACTATATATTTTTTTGTTTATACAATAGTAGATAGGAAAAGTAAAGGATTTCACCACGTTGCAAGGTTCAATCATTATAAAGCACGTTCATTATTAAAACATTCACTATGTTTGATTTTTTATTTGAGTTTATACTTTATATGAATAACCTTTTAGAGGTGCAATGAATCTTGTATTAACTGGGGGACTAGAGCTATGACAGAGTACACGGTCAAGCTATAAGGTTGTTACTTATACAGTATGACTTCCTCTGTAGGACTGGCAGTGGTCTCTGTTAATGGGCCACTGACAGGCGTACAAACACGCTCTACCTCCTCGGCTAACGAGTGTGAAGTTTTCTGGGTAAGCAACACTGTTGCAGTAACCTGGGTTGTGGTATTGCTCCAGTAACTAGCATTATACTTGCCTCGCTCTTATACAAGTCACGGCCCCGTGAGGGGGTGCAGCATATAACCAACGCCACATTTCCTACACTGCACATCTCCTTCAACTTTAGCAGTTTTTAGAGTAGTGACATATATTATACTTCCTACAGAAATACAGCATACAGTATCTCCTACACACAAAAATATATTTTGCCACATTCCTACACTTCCTACAGAGATTCAGCATATCTCCTATACACACAAAGCTATGTTAGGTTAGGTTAGGTTAGATTAGGTTACGTTACGTTACGTTACGCTAGGTTAGGTTAGGTTCTGTATTCTTTCCTGCATAATGCCACATGTTGGCATTGATGAGCACTGATCATGTATCAGAATTGTAGGAGATATGACAGTATAACTGTAGCCGGATGCACCGTTTGGTGTAGGAGATATGCTGGGTACTCTGTTTTTATGTAGGAAATATGACCGAATATGTGTAGGATATGTGGCAGTACTTCAACTTTTGTAGATGTGACTATGCCTCCCCTGTGATTAGAGGATATACTTTTTGTGTTCGGATGTAGTGGTATATGACGATGGACAATGGTGAGGTCGCTGTCGTGTGGAGAGTCCTAAAGGCATCACAATAACTGCTGTGGGTGGCTTAATCATTGTTTGGGTCCATTTGCTGGCTGCCAGAACACGTATTATAGATAATCCTGCTGCTGGTGGAGGAGGTAATGAGTTGGCTATGTGTTCGAGGTAGAGGTGTGACGGCTACGATGGTCATGGGATCACTGGGGATCTTTGACCTGAGGCTGGGGTTGCTAGAGGGTTGTGTGGATGCAAAATCACACGACGCTAAGCTTAAGTGGGTGGGGGAGGGGTAGAAAGGGAGCCTGATCTAGTGATAGTTGTGTTAGTTTGGTTGGGGTTTTGTCAGGGTGGTGGGGAATGGGAAGGAGGAGAGGTTGGGGAGTAGGAGAAGGTGGTGTGGTGGGCGGTTAAGGTGGTGGGGTAGGTTGGGGTAAAACACTGGATATCGAAAGGGAGGGGGAGATTCAGAAGGGGTTAGATCAGGCTTAGAGGTAGAGAAAGAGTCGCTTTGTTCGAGTACTCGGCGGACATGTCGGTTTCTATATATTTTGGTTTCTTATGATAGTGGGTTCTCCATTATGGAATGGGTTTGGAAGGCAAATGATAGTGAACGGGCTTAGAAATTTTGGTTGAAATTTGTTTTTGAAGGGAACATTGGCGATAACTATAATTTCGCCTAGCTTGAAAGGATTATTCTTGGGGTGGGTGGGTGGGGTGTCTTTGTGGAGTTCTTGGCATTTTTGCAATTGACAGAGGCGTGTTTTGATGTGTGTGAGGGTATGTGATTGTTAGTCAGTGAATATAGGTTCTTGGGTAAGGTGGCGATTCGGGAGGAAAGGAAAGGAGGGCGTGGGGGGGAGGGGGTGGGGGGAGGGGGGGAGATTGTAGACACCAATCGAGCAGGGCAATGCCCATGGAAGGTCTCATAGGCATGTGATAAGGAGTTGTTGGAACTACTGTTATATTTGTCTGGCCTCCCTTAAACTGTTTCTGTCTCACCTACACAGATATTAATCCGGCTAGCTCTCACAAACACCTCCTCCTATACATTTCACTACACTAAACATGAACACCACACTAGTTTCCAATACACTGAACACAAATATTTGGCCATATTTAAACTCGTATCGGAGTCCCCAGGGGAACGGACCATAAATGCCCTCAGAGTCAACCGCACTTCACCAGTCGACCCATCAAAATGCTCTGGACCACAGCCTGTCACTGTTATTACCAACATTTTGTGACATTCACTTCCTTTCCTCCAACATTTTATCTGTTGAAGAACACCACCTCTCCTCCAACATACCCGATTTTCTTTTCCTCACCGAGACTCAGGTGTCTGAAGCTACTGTCAACAGCCCCTTCTTTGTATCCTTCCACGTTCTCTATCCTAGTTCCCGAGCCAAAGGTGGATGTTGTGTTTATGTTCACAACAAATTCAATTACTCACATGCTCCCGACTTGACCCTTTTGAATTCTCAACTCTATGGCTCAAACTTTCCTGTCACTCTTGAACTAAATCTTTGTCTGTTATTAACCTCATACATTGTGGACCCTTAGACCTTTGTATCCAGCCCACTTGAACACCTGCACCAATCAACTAAGCTAAGCATACCTAATTGGTCTTTCTATATTTAAATGGGCCTGTTTATATTATGGGGGGTTCAATTTAGACTGCTAGGCTAATCTAGCAAGTCCAAGCTGGACTATAGGTCCGTACGGCCGTGTTAAATCCGAGGCGCATGGCGTGACTCTCAGGATGAAATGTAAACAAACTAGGCTCTGTTACGGCCTAGAGGATAAATTAGAGTATATGCATGTGGAAGATCATTAAATTTGGTTAAACAAATATACACCAAATTTCGTAAAAATCAGTTCATAGCTTTGAGAGCCGCCTACGCTGGCAGAGATATGCGCTCTATTGATAGTCTCCAATATTTAATCACTTCTTACTTGGAGCATATTCTATCTGCTCACCAAATTTCGTGGTCATCGGTTCATAACATTTGAGATATCTTTTTTACAGACAATCAGACAAACGGAGGCAAAAACATAACCTCCGTCCAACTTCGTTGGCGGAGGTAACTATGAGGGGCACTCTAGAACGCGCGTACTGTACCTCCTCCTAAGCTGGCGGAGGTATGCGCTCTACCGATTGCCTCCTCAATTTAATTGCTTCTCCCTTGGTGCATATTCTATCTGCCCACCAAGTTTCGTGAAAATCGGTTCATAACTTTGTAAGCCGTCTACGGTGGCGGAGTTATGCGCTCTACCAATCACCTCCACAATTATACGATTTCTTCCTTGGTACATATCCTATCTGGCCTTCAACTTTCGTGACACTCTGTTCATAGCTTTTTGATAGGCTTATCTTGTTTACAGACAAACAAACAGACAAACAAATGGAGGCAAAAACATAACCTTTTCCAACTTCGTTGGCGGAGGTAATTAAAATAAAGTGCCATTGTACGTAATGTATTTCATTACCACCGGATCACATTTTCTGTCACTCCTGCAGAAGGGAAGCAACAGCGGGGCGCTCTGGGCAAAATGTGAAAATAGGACTCTGACCATTATGTCTACGAAATAGATGAGATTATGTACATGTTCAAGTAAAAATTAGTACTATCCCAAAAGTATAACCGTTTTCAATTTCCGTCACTCCTGTAGAAGGGGGCCTGTGGTAGGACGCCATGGCCGACATGTTGGATCCAATTATTAATTGAAAGTATCTGTTTGTACATTATATACAGTATAAGGGGAGGTGTGGCAGAGCGGTCTTGCCACTGGACTGGTAATCCAATGCACCCGGGTTCGAATCCCAATATGTCAATGGGAAGATATTATTGGGATGGAATTTGTGCTGTACCTAGTATCAGTGCATTACCACAGCACACCGAAATGCCAAAACAAATACCCCCATTGTTCCCTGATTAAATAGCATTGTATGAATATTCCCATATTCAAAAATATGCTACAGGGGGGCAATGCCTAGTGAGTTAATTGCTCAATAGGTGGCGTTCTGAGAGTGAGGGTCCGAGTCTGTGGGCGTGAGACTGTGAAGCGCAGAGTCGAGGCGGCTTCAGAGATGGAGTTGCTTCGAGCCGTGAAGCTTCACATGTCTCACTCCCTAGACTGGAGCAAGACCTCACGGGCCTCACCGTGTTCAGCGGTTGAGTGTAATATCAGCCTATGCCCGAGAGGGAGTAGTTGGAATATAGAAAAAAAAAAAAAAAAAAAAAAAAAAAAGGCTCATTAATCACATAGAAATATTCAATCTCATTTTTCATAACTCCTGTAGAAGGGAGACGGTAGCAGGCGCCCTGGGCTAAAGTTGGAGATTGGACTCTGTTATGGTCAGGGAATATATCACCCTACAGTATACAGTAAGCATGTGAATGAAATTGGCAAAGCAAAGACCCCAAAAGACAGCCGATTAAATTTTCCATCTACTCTTGTAGAAGGGGCTCTAAAAAGCCTGATCAATAAGCAAGAGTCTATGGATAAAGAGTTTTATGATATATGCCTTAGCAATTTCCAAACAGGTGGCCATTTCGTTTTTCACCACTACTGAAGAAGGCGCCGATTAGCGGGGCGCCCAGAACAAAATTTAAGAAAAGGGCTCTGTTACGGTCTAGAGAATATTATATTCGAGTATATGCATGTGTAATCTCATCAAATTTGGTTCAGTAATAACCGAGAAATAGCACATTTTGATAAGCGTCACACTACTGCAGAAGGAGCCTATTTGGGGGGGCCTTGGCAGGAGTTGAAAGAAAGGATTCAGTTACAGCTTCTAGGATAGATCATTTATCCCGATGTATCAATGGGAAGATATTATTGGGATGGAATTTGTGCTGTACCTAGTATCAGTGCATTACCACAAAGCCCACGAAAAAACGTCAATAAAATACCCTCATTGTTCCCTGATTAAATAGCACTGTATGAATATTCCCATATTCAAAATATGCTACAGGGGTGCAATGCCTGGTGAGTTATCTGCTCAACAGGTGGCGTTGTGTGTGTGTAAGTGTGAGAGTCCGAGTGTAGGGGGTGAGACAGTGAAGCACGGGAACGAGGTGGCTTCAGAGATGGGGTCGTTTCGGGCCATGAGTGAGCACCGTGCCTCATGTGAAGGCAAGATGGCAGGTGCTCGTTGTACTCTACGTGCTTCACATGTCTCACTCCCTAGACTGGAACAAGACCTCACGGGCTTCACTGTTCATTGTAAAGCGGTGAATGTTAAGGCTCTCAGCCTATGCCCGAGAGGAAGTAAGTTGGAATATATAAAAAACATTTTTTTTTTTTTTTTTTTTTACATGTGTAAGGTCATTAAATTTGGTTCAGTAATAACCGAGAAATAGCAATTATTTATAAATGTCGCCCTACTGTAGAAGGTGGTGATTTGAGGGGCGCCCAGGAAGACATTTGAAAAAAAGGCTTCGTTACGGCCTAGAGGATAGATCAGCGTATATGTATGTGAAAATAATTAAATTTGGTTCAGTAATAACCAAGAAATTGCCCATTTTTATATCGACATGAGTGGCAACTTGAAGTCCTGCTTCGCACGGTCCTAATAATTATTATCTGAATCATTAAGGTAACTAGCCTAGGTTAACACACAAGTTTTTCAAGTTGATCAAGGCTAATTTAATGTAACTTAAATACAGTCCACTCGAGGGTTAGTCTTTGTCCTGCTTCGTCCCCATGAGTTAGGACAAAGTTTGGTCCTTCGACCAGGAAATAATTTGCGTATGCCGAAATTGTTGTGTACCAGTAACCTAATGGGGTTTGTTGTAGTTAGGTCCTGGGCTAGGTAACTTTCTCCCACGAATTGAATTAACAAAATGTGAGTTAGGCTACCATCTTTTGGCCGCTTTTTGTACCTTTCTCCCACGTTTTATTACTGTCTTGTAGGTTAGGCTACCGTCTTTGGCCTTTTTTTGGGACTGATTTCTGTGGTTTACTATCGTTTCACACATTTTTATAGGGGCCCCTAATGAGGCTCAGTGGGGTTGACATCGGGTGGGGGTAGAATTTGTGCCCACTGTTGCCACCAACTCTTTGCCCATATGCAAAGTGGCCATTCTTGGTCACTTGTATGTGCACTATATTGTTGACCAGCCACAAATTTATGACCCGGACTTCACAGTCAAGTGCTTTGCTCAGCCGGGGACGTGGGTGTCCAATATCAGATCGCGGCCTGAGTGGGAGGAGCTCCTGGCCTACTGTCCAGATCTGACTTTCCTGGTACTGGGTAGGAATGCCATCTTGCCTGGTTTTGACAAGCAACAGCTGGCCCTTGATATCTTGTCTCTGGTGTGCAAGTTAGAGGTTCAGACTGGGGGTTACTGCATCATTCAGGGGATTGAGAAAAGGATATTGCCCCTGGGGTTTGGGCCGGATACATTTAATTTTGTCAAGAATGTAGTGAACCGTCATCTTTGCCAGAGCCTGCCCCTAACCAAATGGAGGTACAGGTCTATGTGCATTGCCCAAACGGATCTCAACGACGGCGTCCATCTCACTCCGTGGGCAACGACGGAATGGTACAATAAGATGGTTGCAGAGGCTTCAAACCATTTCATAATGCAATAACTCACGAGGCTCTTGGCGGACCGACTGCGTGAATTGGCAGGGCATTAGGCCACACCATGCTTTCCTGCGACGTTATGGATGAGCAATATATCAACCATCTGAGCATGAGAAGTAGAGCTTAGCCATCACCCACAGCAGCCGCCTAGCTGGGCTCATTAGTATACAGTACAGTAAATGTGCTTCCCTTTTTTTTCTGTAGTTAATATTTATTGTGTACCAAAATCCACTTCAAATCGTAATTGAGTTAACATTTATAATTAATCCGAAGTTGTAGTTAATCTCATTATGGCAATGGTAGATCTAAAAAAATTAAAGCGTCGTCTACACGCAGCAAAGAGGAGCAGTATCACTGAACTCACTGCAGACATAGACACCTTATTGGCAGAGTCTGATTAAGCTGAAATTGTGGGCCTCAAGGAGAACTTAATCGCTGCATTAAATGATGTGAAAGGTCATAGCAAAATGCTTTACAAACTTATTTAGTTGGACAGAGTGCTAAAGGAGGAAGTGACCTCTGATATTGCTTATGAGTCATCAGTGCAAGCAATTATTGCAAAAATAGAACGTTAAGTTGTCGGTGCTTGTACTGGGCCAAGACCCAAAGAATAGAATGTAGTGAAATTGCCTCCCTTGACATTACGCAAGTTTGAAGGTGATGCTACAAAATGGACTAGGTTTTGGGAGCTGTATTTGTGTGCCGTACATGAGAGAGATGATTTAACACAAATTCAGAAGTATACCTATTTAAAAGGTCAATTGAGGGGTGAACCATTGAAGCTGATTAGTGGATATCAGTTACAGGCAGCAGGCTATCTCCCTTCCATTACATTACTCACTGAAACTTATGGGCAACTAGATCTAATTAATGCCACTCACATGATTAACTTCTTTGGTCTTCGAGCTCCCAAATATGAGATAAAGGAATTTAAAGAGTCTTTTGCTAATTATAAATGTGCATATGAGTCATAGCTGGATATGGTATGGGAGGGAGAAGAAGAGAAGTAGTGGAGGAGGAGGTGGGGATCAGGAGGTCAGAAGTGTGGGAAGCCATGAAAAGAGTGAAGTTGGGGAAAGCACCAGGAACAGATGGAGTGTGTGGGGAAATGTTGAGGTATGGTGGTGAGATAGTGATAGAATGGGTATGGAAAATGTGCAAACTAGCATGGGAGAAGGGGAGTGCACCCGATGACTGGAAGACTGGCATAATAGTCCCCCTATATAAGGGCAAAGGGGAAAGAGGAGTGTGTGGTAACCACCGAGGAATATGTCTTCTAAGCATAGTAGGGAAGGTATACAGTAGGGTAGTGATTGAGAGAGTGAGAGTGAGAACGGAGACATGGATAGGCGACGAGCAGGGAGGTTTTAGGAAGGGAAGAGGATGTGTAGATCAGATTTTTACCCTGAATTGTGTTGTGGAGAAGTATCTGGAGAAGAAACAAAAGGTGTATGTTGCCTTTATGGACTTGGAGAAGGCCTATGACAGAGTGGATAGAGAAGGTTTGTGGAAAGTACTTAGAATATACGGAGTAGAGGGCAAGTTGCTGAAAGCAGTGAAGAGCATGTATTAGGGTGCAAAGGCGGCAGTACGTGGAGAGTGAGCAGAGCGAGTTCTTTGACCTGAATGTTGGTTTGAAACAGGGGTGTGTGATGTCCCCGTGGTTGTTTACTGTATATATGGATGGAGTCATGAAAGAAATACTATCAAGAGCAGTGGATGTTGGTGTATCGCTGAAAAGGGAGGGAATTGAGTGGAAGCTACCTATACTGCTGTTTGCGGATGATACAGTTCTGATGAGTGATAATGAATGGGAGTTGCAGGGTCTGGTAAATGAGTTTGGAACAGTGTGCGAAAAACGGAATTTGAAGGTAAATGCGGGGAAGAGCAAGGTTATGGTCTTCGAAAGGGGTGAAGTCACAGAGTGTGAGGTGAAGCTGAACGGTCAGGCTATGGAGATCGTCAACTCTTTTAAGTATCTGGGCAGTGTGTTGAGTAAAGATGGGAATATGGATGAAGAAGTGCGGGAGAGGGTACAACAGGGGAAGAGGGTTGTAGGAACGCTAAAAGCAGTAACAAGAAATAGGGTGGTCAGTATGGAAGTGAAGAAGTCCTTGCATGACAGTGTGGTAATCCCGACACTGACTTACGGAAGCGAACCATGGACGTTGGTTGAGAGACTCAGACCAGAGTGAGAGCAGTGGAAATGAATTACTTAACCTGTTAAGCGCTAAATAGCCCTAGGAGCTAGGGTAGTTATTTGTGTATTTCTAGCCTTGGATTCTGACAGAATTCGTTATATTTACAATATAGACCATTATTTGTTTTCGGTATGCTTTTATTTTACATATATGATGTATATATGAACCTTCAAGAGTGCTAAAATAAGTGGGAAAAGCATTTGGGTGGTGAAAACCGAAGATATTGGCCACCCGGTCGTAATGTCAGGCGAGAGAGAGCTGCAGTCAACCCTCCTCTCTCGCTGTCTGTGAGGTAACTGAGGGCGGCGGGGCGGTCTGGGCTGGTGTGTGTGTGGTACATATCGATCTTTTCTGCAACCCACTTGTGCTACATTATCGCGGGAGAGAAAAATAACTGATAAATGATGATAATAAGAGGGAAAATAGGTGATAATTGAGGAGGGGAGGGAGGGGGGAATAAGGTGGGGAAGGAGGGGAGGGGGGTGGGTGAGATTTACATGGATGAGTACTGGAGGGGAATTATCTCACCTAGAGACAAATTTTTTTTTTTTGATAGGCCCTTTTTTTTTTTGGAAAGCTTTTTTTATGGTCCTGCTTCCGTGAGGCCTATCGCGTTCCCTATAGGAAGCCTTCCGTGAGGCCTATCGCGCTTGCCGGGTTAAGGAGTGCGTGCGGAGTTACATGGAGGGATAGACAGACTAATGAGGAAGTAAGAAGGAGGTGTGGTGTGGAGGTAGATGTGCTGGAAAGTGTGAAAAGGAACAACTTGAGATGGTTCGGCCATATGGAACGTATGGAAAGCGAGAGAATGACTAAGAGGGTGTATGAGAGCGAGGTGGATGGACAGAGAGGGAGAGGTAGACTGAATGAGAGGTGGAAGGATGGAGTGAGGAAGTACATGAACGAAGGCGGTGCTGGTTGGGGGGAGGGGCGTCGACTGACTGGGGACAGAGGTGCATGGGGGCGGTTCGTTCGTGGCCACCCCTTTGGGGATCACGGCGTCAGGCAATAGATAGATAGATAGATAACTGAACTAAATGCCAGCATGAACGATCGGCCTTTGAGTTACGTATCTAGGGACAACAATGACCTGATGCCTATCACACCGTCACAACTAATAGGGAGCAGAAGACTAAGCTCTTTTGCCCAATAGGAGATTAAGGAAGATAACCTCACTAATCCCAATTGGGCCAACTCAGAAGCTCTAACCAGAAGACTAAAATATGTTTTAAAACTTTCACCGAAATTATGGAGGGAGTTGGTCATCAGAATATTTAGTTTCCTTACGAGATGGTTACAACCGAAAATCTCCACGTGGACATCGACCACCAAAAATTGGAGATGTGGTCTTGATTCAAGTTGAAGGACCGTGATTTCTATGAAAATTGGGAAAGGTGACTGAACTCCTCACTGGGGCCGATGGTCATAATAGAGCTGCGAGACTGAAGACTGGTATGGGAATTAGCACCCGTCCTGTAGTTAAGCTCTACCCCTCGGAGGGAGATGTAATCACCCCCGAAGAGGAACTTGCACCACAGGAAGAGCCACCTGTCACAACGATCAGGGATGACCAGCTACAGGACAATAATAAGAGACCATCATGATGAGTTGCCCTGGACTCCGCCCATTTATGGAGATCAGTGATTGGGTCGGGCCAATTAAAATTTTGTAAATACTTTTTGGGCCTGGGAATATATCTCGATTATGTTGTGGCGATAGTAGACCACCAAAATCTGTCCTCACTTTAATGGGGTTTTCTATAGCAATGATAATATTTATCATTATTTGTGGGTCAATCAAAATCCCTTATATATACTGTATATATATTAAATATAAGTAAATGACTGTATTGTTGCATAGTAGATATGGGGTAGGATGAATATAGTTTGGGATAAATAATCCGAACCATCGGACCGCTTTGATACATAATTGTATTGGCCAGGCGTGAGTGGGAATCTTTATCTGTTATTAACCTCTATACATAGTGGACCCCTAGACCTTTGTATCCAGCCCACTTGAACAACTGTACCAATCAACTTAGCTGAGCATACCTAATTGTTCTTTCTATATGTAAATGGGCCTGTTTATATTATGGGGGGTTCAATTTAGGCTGCTAGGCTAATCTAATAATGAACATCTGAATCATTAAGGTACCTAGCCTAGGCTAACACACACAAGTTTTTCAAGTTGATCAAGGCTAATTTGATGTAACTTAAATACAGTCCACTTGAGGGTTATTCTTTGTCCTGCTTCGTCACCATGAGTTTGCACAATTATCATACTAACAGGTACAGGTACAGTCGCGGTCATTAATGTTGATGCGTACATTTTACAAGCTGGCTCGGGCTGAATTGAATCTCCTTATTAATTCTTTGCCAGATGTTTGCATTTCGGAGGCTTATTTAATCAGTCCAATGCTTCAAAATGTATCAGAATTAATGACCACAACTGCACTGGATCTTTCGTATTGCTGTTATTGTGCGTCCAAAAGTGTAAGATCTGTTTAGGTTTGAACAAGGATGTTAATCCGTATTACTGCACACATCTGTTCTCATTTATAGTTAATACAAATATTGATAAGCGGCTATATAATGGATACAATATCTAGACATTAGTAATAGAAGCAAAAGACAAGAAAAAGTGGCCGTCGACCCTAAGCAAGGCCAGTGTGGTATCTAAAAGACCTTCCTCTATGACAAACGTTAACAGCCACTACACACCAATCCTGCTACAGCTATAACGTCCTCCCCATTATTACCCTTATCTAGTTGCCATCCTGTTCACTGATGTTTTGCTTCATCATTTTTAGTCAATCTTTACACACAGATATATAACCAGCCTTATGAGAGCCTTGGCCCAGTAGGCTGATTGAAATAGTTATTTCTCTCTCTCTCTCTCTTCACTACGCCACCGCGTGCTTCAGTTAAAAAAAGGGCACATGAGCCATGTAATTTAAACCTAAAGATTTCCAATTTAAGAAACAAGAAAAACCTTTTATGTCTCCTTACCGTGGTGAGCGTGTTACCGGAAGAGGCATAGGAGGAAGCTGCCCATACTGCTTGGTTGGTTCCTGTACTACCCCGGGGGAGGAATGGCTTAAGTCACCACCACCACCACCACCAGCCCTCACCCAGGAGTGTCCACCAAACACCACCACCACCACCACCAGGCGATCCAACATCATCATCATCATCATCCCCGGAGATTTTTTACCTGTTGAGGGAGGCGTCATTGTGTTAAGAGGATTTTTGTTTTCTGAACCCCCTTCTCCCTCATGTTTAGCCCCATTAGTTTTGACATTTTAAGACGTTTGCCCCATTAGCTGTTTTTGTTTTTGTTTTTTAGCTTTTTAGTTTGGGGACTTGCAGAGGGCTGCACACGGGCAGCACGATATGCGGGGGTTGTGCGGGGAGTTATGGAACTAATGGGTAGGATGAGGATAAGGAGAAAACTGTTTGGTGATCCTAGCTTTAAAACTATCAAGAGTGGGACTGTTAACTATATGAGATGGAAGGTGATTCCACTTTAGGATGCTGCGGGGATAAAAGAGTACCCAAATATGTTGGTGCTTGCCTGGTATGTGTGGTATTTTCGGTTTTGGCTGCCTCTTGTGGATCGTATATGTGTAGGGTGTAAATATGTATCTGTGTCTATGTCTACTAGATTGTTTGTGAGTTTGTATAGCAATCTTTGTCTGTGTATTTGTCTTCTTGTTTTTTTTTGTTTTTTTTAAAGAGACAATGAACGGAGGAAGGAAAAACACAGATAAAACAAAAAGGTCCATGTGCCTAAAGGCATCCTCCATTCATAAAATGTTTGTAACAACTGGATTTAAACATTTGTAGATTGTAAGTTTGTGGAAAGCAATTCGAGGGAAGTGAATTCCAAAGAGTAGTAGCTCTGGGGATAAATGAATTCTGATAAGCAGAAGTTCTGCATTGTGGAGTAGAAAGTGTAAATTCATGGGTGCTCTCAGCTGCCCTAGTTCTACGGGGAAAGATGTGGAGAGGAGGCACAATTGAAGCAAGTTCCTCGGAACAATTGCTGTGAAAATATCTGTAGAATAATGCAAGGGATGCAACGTTTCTTCGTATGGATAATGTAGGAAGGTCCTGTGTGATGGCAGGGTTATTGATTAATCTAATAGCTTTATTTTGAATTTTGTCCAACTGCCTCAATGCAACCACTCCACTTCCACCCCACAGAGGTGAACAGTAATCCATCTGAGAACGCACATGACTTTTATATATTACGGCCAACTGCTCGTCAGTGAATGTTGCAAATGTGTCGTAATTTAATGTCTTGTTTAAGAAAAGTGGCCGATGTAGTGTGTCTGTTATCGCGTCTGATCCATCTTGCCTCTTTATCTTGTATGGCTTCTAATATATTAATGTTGTTATGAGTGTGTGGATCCCTGACGGTGTCTGTCGCAGTATTCAATGTGTGGTCGAACTAGTGTTTAAAAAACTAAAATGTTGATGTCTGCGTTGCACCTCCTTAGGTTACTGCGCAGGAACCCCAGGATTTTGTTGGCTTTTACCCTGACGCTACTCACATGTGTGCTCCACCTCATGTCTGCTGAAAGGTGGACTCCCAAATACTTATGAGAATGGACAATATGGTTAGTATTATGGAGTTTATAGGCAAAAGCTGACGATTTTAAGACCTGTCACACTATTTATTTCTCAATATTTAAACCTTTCATGCCATTTAGGTGTCGAATCTTTCCTGGCGAGCGATAGCGAGCCTGTTGTTTAGAAGGAACCGGCCTTCAGCCAGGATACTTCTCCACCAAAAAAAAAAAAAATACAAATTTATCTGGAATGGAGGTCTTGGGGGTGTTTGTATTAAGCTTGATATAGTCTAGGGAGCAAACTAACCACTCCCCCTTGACCCAATAATCTGGTAAATTGGGAGTGAGGGGCTCAACTCGAGGACACTCTTCTTCATTTTACTCTGGCTATCATTAGACGATTTCATACTGCTTAGGGAAGATCAGTAGGAACCAAAGGGAGTCAAAACCAACTCAACTGTGCTTCTTCCATAGATTCTTTCTAAGTTGAATAGAATTGTTTACTGATAGCCTGAATAAACTGATAAAACACGTCGTTATTGTCAGCTATACTGAAAGTTTGGGGGTAGTGTTGAAATAAGTAGGTTTATGGATAAAACATGCTACTCCTATTAATGGGAGAGGTTTGTTTGTAGCCCGAAGCAATAATTATATGGGCGACAAATAACATAATTAGTGATAATTATGATTATGATAATTATAATATGATCATGAATCTTATCAATTATATTATATAAAGATAACTTAAGCTGTTTATTTTACACCAGGAAGTGGTTTATGCTTCGAATATATCAATGAAACGTGCATCTTTGTCAAATAGATTGACTCTCTCGAAATTGTTAACGAGTTTTGACTGATTGAGCCAGTTTTGAGCTGAAAGGTTGGACACAGTCGTAAACATATAAAGTTACACCAGTTTGAATCTTTGAACTTTATAAAGCCAAGTTCTGAAGCCTCTGACCTACACTAAAACATTGTATTGTTTTGTTTGCATTCGATGCTGATTAAAGTGGGTGTGTCGCTATTTACGCGCTTAGCTGTAATAGGGGATATTTGAGACTAGAGAGAGAGAGAGAGGATAAGGGACTGGAGTTCTCGAAAAGGGGCTCCAGTACTGACGTTATTCTTGACTTTAAGTGTGCTGGCTTAATAATCCGATAGGGTTGATAGCCTCTGAAGTACTATATTAACTAAATAAAAAAGCCGGGAGTTGACTAACAGACAGTGTAGAAGGCACTTATTGCCTCACGTTTTGTGTCGTTACGCAGCATAAGCATTTAAAAGGTCAAGGTAAATCTAGTACGTATACTCTGCAAATAACTTCTATCTATCTATCTATCTACCACTGCTCAAATATTCTGTTAAATATTTACATGAAGACTCATTTACTAATTATTGATTTGTTCAAACTACGGTAATTTACAAAACTACGTATACTCCTGGTGGGTTTTTTGTCCTCTTTACTGTAGGGGCAAAAATCTCCCTTATAATACATTTCCGGGACAAGGTTACTTTTATCCTCTGCATAATATTTGTAGAATTGTTGAATGGCAAAGTATGATTGAGGCTTCGAATCATTAGGGAGTCATTCATAATATTGTAGTGCTGCCATCTAGATGTGTGTAAGGTAAACAGTAAAGCCGAGTAGATGTGAATGGAAAGGATTCATGAAGCCGTTGAATGAATGAATAACACTGTTTATGAGTTTCGTTTCTTTATAGTTACTCTTGACTAAAGTGATTTGTTATGTTAAATTTATTGAGAGGTCAGTTCAATAGCCACCTCTGTATTATACGCACCTACCTCTGTAATATTAAAGGAAAATATGTCTGTTGATTTTCTGTTGCCATAACCTCAAGATATCACATCCTCCAATTCAGGTACAGTTGGGGAACTCAAATACTAGGCAGAGGTTAATGGTGGTACCTGGCAACACGTGTTAGTAAACAGTGTAGTAAAACATGAATGAACTAGAGGTGTTGCCTGCTTTATGTAAGGAGAAAGTTGATTGGTTGGCAAGTTGTCAGTTGTCTTTCTGTGAAAAGTGTCTATAGCTTTTATTTTCGTAACATTACATACCAAATGTGCCTTCTTATTACAATAATACATTGTGCAGATTTATGTGATACAGTTAATACAAATATTATTTAACACCTATGAATAATGTTACGACTGGGGTTCAAATATATCAGGGCTCTTATTCATTGGACTAGTAATGGCATAAATGTTACAACGGAAAGCGCTAGCTCCAACCTCTGATGTATATCCCCAGTGAACAAAGAACACAAATACTCTACAGAGTTCTGTATGCAATAATAGGCTATCAAACTCTCAATAAATGTGCGTCTACTCTAGGCTTAATGTTATGTGAAAACAGCCTATTACTACCTATAACCGAAGGTGCTTGGTTATGGTATGCAAAGTAAGGTGGTAAGAGAAGTTACAGCTTACGTTACTTCAACACTAACAAGGAATCTTCTTTAAATGTTAGATGCTATAAAGATGCTCGTATCGGAAATGGAACCCAAAAAGGCAGGCAGCGGAACAATGCTCGTGCAGGCTATGCACACAAAGGCAGAATATATAATGCCGTCGGAGCCAAGAATATCCTAAACACCACAACAATAATAATAATCGCCACGACAATGCAGTATTCCCATCAACAAAAAGAGCCTAAGTCGTTTGTGTCTCAATACATCAAACTAGGCTGCGAAATGCTTGTGTAATCATAAATGGGTATGCATAAAAAGAGTAATTAGGTTAATATACTTAATGTCTACTGTGACTGATAAAGTCTAGCTAGAGTCAATGATACGAGATACTGGTGCGCATGGCATGCTGCATAGCCTAGTGCAAATCTCAAGTCTGTGCGTCAAAATTAATATTACGTTATAATGAAGGGTAGCTCTCTTGAGAAACCTTAATACCGAAGTATTAAGCGTTCTCCTGGCGTACCTCAAAGACAAACAATCGAGACTAGAACAGTGCAGAATGGTATAGGCAAAAAAACCCTCATTCGTGCATGCTCTACTCTCAATGGCACACAGACTAGAATTTACTCAATCAACTCCAGTTCTCAGGTATGTCATGCCGCTTTTAACTGAAGCCAGCACTCATAGGAAACAATACCTATAATATCAGACTCCTAGTCTAGCATTATCTAATCCAGCAGAACACTAATAACTAAAGGAAGCAGTACTAAACAATATAAATGCCAACCAATGCTTCGTGATCCACTTATGTTAACAACTAACATACATAGGCTATATCAGACCTTAACACACAATACAACTGGCCAGCATGAAGCTGATTTTGCAGAGTTAACCAGAGGGGGTATAATATTAATAAAAGGTGGTGAAAGATATGGGAAATGAGAGAGATAGGCAGAGGAAAAGATTCTCAGGTATGGAGCGGGGACAGATAGCAAGGGAAAAAAGATGGGTGTGTTCTAGAAACCAGATCTGAGGGAGAGAGTGGCGAGGAACTGTATATATACTCGCACTAGCTCGAGCCGCGTGGGAAAACAGCGGTTACAAGTCATCTAGCCACTAGCAGGAGCTCGCAGCATGGTAAGGGCCTCTCTCCACCAACCCCCGCGAGGCAGCCAGCAGTGACGTCATCGAGCGGGACAAAAAACACTGCGCGCCCCCTCTCACTCTGTTCTACTCTCTCTCTCTCTCCCAGATCCCATCATTACTAGTTAATGATAAAACATATACTTTACAATTAGATATATAAAGCCTTGACATGGGCGAAAACAAAGAGCCTTTGTGGACTGCCCATGACATGAGCTTTCATATGAAATAAAGCACACTCTAATACATAAACTGTAGCCCCATCCACTGCCCTGGCGATCCTAGTGAGTCCCTGTAGGACAAGCCATGCGGTTCTAACGGAGTGGTTAACGTCACAATAACTTGATGTAATTAAAGGACACGAGCTATGTGGGTAGCACGACTTCTACAGGGTGAGAGGGAAGATCATAGCAACTGCACGGAAATGGTAGATATACAATTTCAGACATTGCATATATTTTTGTATGCTAATATTATATTTACAGTTAATCAAATGCTGATTTAATCTGATAGTGTATACAGTAAATTGTGTGTTAAATGTCAAACATGGAGAATTC
Source organism: Lithodes maja (assembly GCA_037953745.1). NCBI lineage: Eukaryota > Metazoa > Arthropoda > Malacostraca > Decapoda > Lithodidae > Lithodes > Lithodes maja. The sequence goes on along the minus strand of JBAKBP010015238.1, from coordinate 24,529 downwards.
ACAAAGGATCGGTTTGCACAACTGTAGAATGCATCCGAACCTAACTGGAATTAAGCCCCCCCCCCCCCCCCTCTCTCTCTCTCTCTCTCTCTCAAACAAACAACACTCAGGCCTAGGACATCTGGGTACAGGAGTGTTATTTAATGTTCATATCAAACAGGTTCCACCGCAATTTTGATCCCAAGCATATACAGTACAGACCACATACTTGCATTAATAACCTGTTGGCTTACTAAGCCGTTTCTTATAATCTGTCTGCACACATATTTCTTAACCCCTAAGTGTCGGCGCGCAACATAAGTCGAGTATAATAAATCTGGACTATCTGGCGGCGCTCGACATAGGTCGTGTGGCAATTTCAGAACGTAATGTTGCTGAGAGAGAGAGACAAGTGGTGGCAGGAGAGTAGCGAGCGTATGACTGCTCCAGACCACCGCGGCGAACCTACTGACACGAATCCCACCTCCTCCCTCCCTCTCTCACTCGCTATATTCGGAATTGTATGGGGAAAGTGCCGAATTACATGCTTTTTGCACTCGCGTTGCGCGGTTGTTGCAAGAAAACTAGCCATCATAAAAGGATCGTTATGGTGTCATTGGAAAGCTCTGTTTATGCCCTTTCAGGGATAGATACTTGTTTTACGCTCTGGGTCTTATTTAGGCATGAAAATGATCACGTAAACAGCCCTAATTTGGCTAAAAACACCCCGCTGGGCGGTACATATAAATAAACCGCCTAGCCCGCTAATAAGGTGTTAATATCTGCTTGCGAGAAGAATTATATGTTGGTATGCCTGGAGATCCAAGCAAACTGGATACAAAGCCTTCTTCAGAGAGAGAGAGAGAGATTTTACAAATAGTTAAGCACTGCATTATAATATTGTGATGCATGCTGTATCCATATTGAAATTATATATTGTATTGCCAAGTCAATAAATAGGCCTATACTGTCCAGTTGTCATTTACCATAACATAGACATTTGACCTTTTTCCATACATCACTTATACGAAGTTGAGATACCGAGCTGAAACTGACATGTTAATACTGTAGGTATGACCTACGGAAGGTTGTATGCCACGTTTTGAGGCACAACTATTAAAGGTATATTACCATAAGAGGCTCACACTAAGTTTCCAAGGTGTTAGTAGCTCGTTACCATCTCCAGCTCAGGATAATATGGAACGGTTTACAAAAATGGATGTGGCAAGTGGGTAATGGAAAATATGTTTCCCGACAAAGGTCTTCACACTAGGCGGACATATTGTCCAACTCATGTGGTTGAAATATAAAACGAAGGTGGCAAAGTGGCTCATTGAGGCCATTAAAAAACATTGTTGTGAAATTACTTAACCTCTCAAAGCATATTTGTGTAATCACATCGGTCAAGCTGATCAGGTGCAAGCATTTACATGCAACATTAGTATATGGCACCTATGATGTCCACCATTGCAGGCAGGAGCTTGGAGGCCATGGATGTGGCCATAATCCTTTTACACTGCAGGGGTCGACCCCGGGTCCTCCCATGTACGAATCATGCACGCTACCCCTACGACACGCAGGCTTATATGTTGAGTAAGTAACATATATATCGACTGAGAACCTAATGTGTGTACGGTATAATTATGATGCTGTTACTTGGTGAACCATTCCTAGTTTGATTCGGAAATAAAAATACAGAAACTTAGCAGCAATGTTTTTGTTATGGCATTACTGAAAATAAACCTCCCTTAAAGCTAATGATTTTTATGTTTACCTTAGGCCGAGGGCATTTGGATACAGGTGTGTCATTTAATTTTTTCTCACAAGCATATAATCAGAACACTGTTTGCAGACATACTATAAGCAACGGTTTAATAAGCCGATAGGTTATGATATAAAAAGGTATGTCCTCTCTTCTGTATATGTTTGGGATTTAACCTGACATGGAACTTGCTTGTTAGAAGAACTAAATACAATCCTTACCTAGTTACCCTCGGCCTAAGTGCATCATGAGGGATGCTTAGGTTTTTGAAAGGTAGTGGTGTAGCAGTAGAAATTAGGCCCGAAACATTGGCTCAAGTTCGATTATTAGGCTATGTAAGTAAAAAATCAATTTGTGTTCGTGTGTAGTTTACTACTAGAAAAATAATTTACTAGTGGAATTATGAAAATAATATATTTGTGCTTGCTCAATCAGTAAGTAAGAGCATAAGATTGTCTGTACAACCTGACAAAACGTAATGCAACTTGCTGTATATACACCTAGGGTGGATCAAAAAACATGATTTCTGAATTTATTATTGTAATAGTGTCGAAAATATGGGGGTAGGCAAGAATATTAAGTAGCCTAAATTTCAAAGTTATATATTTATATCTTCAGGTGGCCAAGCCCATCAAATATTTGAAGAAATCTATATTTATCATTTTTTTCTTCCAATTTCAATAGAAATATGGCAAGTATAAAGGAAATGGAAGCAGTTGTAAATTAATTAAATTTCGTCAGTTAGCCCAAAATAATGTTGTTTTCTATGGAAAAGTACCTCAGGCTGCATTGCACCATGTTTGGAAATACTGTAAGTCAGTGCTGATCTTCACTTGATAGCAGGTGGTTATTTGTGTTCACTGTGCCTGATTTAATGCTGCATTATATATTTTGTTTTGTAAAGCATACTTGTACTTATGGTGATTATTTTACAAATTGACAATGTGTTTCATGTTCCAGACTAGAATAAAGTAAGATGGCAAAGAAACCCGAAACAACAAGAGCATCTGCCATGTGCCCCATTTTTGGATATGGGGAAGATCTGCGGCATCAAGAGTGTTACATATGAGTGTTATGAAATACTATTTGTATGTTAGACTTTCTATGAAGCAAGACACATAAGGATCCCTCAGTGTCAGAAATTACAAAATATATTCTAGACAAACCGAAAGTAATTTGGAAAAGTGCTTCTATCCCAGTTGTGTCAAATCATCGAATTGAAGCAATGTTAAAAAGCTACCATGCAAAATATCTCAACCTTCTGAAACCATGTAAAGGCAGAAAGGATTCTAAAGCTTACAATGCGAAAATTGAGGCATTCAAATGTGAAGCACAAAACAAACTGTTTGACATTGCAGCCTGCAAGTGTAAATTGCTAGCAAACTGCTCTTGCTCAAAAGACAGAAGAGTTCCCAAGGAAGAACATATTTTCCTGTTAGATTAGAGGAATAACAGGAAAATGGCTATTGCTGGAGTAGATTTGACATTGTCTACAAAAAAGACATTAACAATGTTAAGAGAACAAGGCTTGGTTCAGTCTACAGATTGTATACAAAATAATGGTAAGTATGACACATTATCCGGAAATGAGAGCATGTCGGAGGATGATGATGAAGATGATACATATCCAGAACCTACAAGCTATAAGAGACTACTTCAGAAGAAGGAAAGAACTCCTTCAAAGAAAAAGAAAACTAAACTTCTACAAACACTTGTAAGTGCTTGTGATAGGGCTGGTGTGTCAGACCGCGCTGCAGCACTCATTGCTACTTCTCTTTTACAAGATATAGGAGCTGTATCAACTCAGAATACAGCTGAAGTTGTGGATAGAAACAAGATCAGAAGAGCTAGACAAAAGAAAAGATCATCAATTGGCAAAGTTAAAGAACAAACACCCATTACTGCCATATATTTTGATGGCCGGAAGGATATGACATTAACTCAGAAAAAAAGAGGGACAAAATACTATAGAAAGAAGGTACTACAAGAACATATAACATTAGTACAGAAACCTGGATCAGAGTACATGGGACATTACACTGCGAAATGTGGATCAGCAGATGGAATAAGTAAAAGTTTGTTTGAATATGCTGAGGAAAATAATACTGATCTGAAAAACTTGATTGCAGTTGGTTGTGATGGCACAGTAGTCAACACTGGAGAGAAAGGAGGTGCTATAAGGCTGATAGAGATGAAGCTTAATAAACCAATTCACCATTTCATATGTCTACTCCATGCAAATTAACTGCCACTACGCCATTTAGTTATAAAACTTGATGGAAAAACATCCGGCCCTAATGGATTCACTGGTCCCATTGGCAAACAACTTCATACCTATGAGAACCAACCTATTGTAGCCTTTGATAACATTGATGCTGAAGAGCCAGTTGTGGGTTGTAAGGATCTTAGCACAGACCAGAAATACTTACTTGAAATACACCAAGCAATTACAAAGGGATTTTGTCCTCCGGATCTGGTTCATCGCAACCCAGTAAAGATGGCCCACTCCCGTTGGGTAACTACAGCTAACCGCTTACTTCGTCTATACATTTCGACTGAGAATCCCTCAAAGAATCTCCTTAGCATTGTGTTATTCATAATGAGAGTTTATGTACCAATGTGGTTCTCAATTAAGCAAAATACATCCTTTGTAAATGGCCCAAAACATGTACTCAAGACAATCGAACTCACAAGAACACTAGGCGAAGAAGTGCAAGGTATTGTCTATCCTGTGATTCAAAGAAACACCTTCTTTGGACTTCCAGAAAACATTCTAGTGTCAATGATTGATGATAACAACAGTGAAATAAGAGAACTAGCTTGGAGGAGAATAAAGAAGACCAGGCAGAAGAGCAAAGACTAAACTGTGAGATATTTTTCAGTACCCCCTCTTAACTTTAATGCCAAGAACTACATTGAACTGATTGACTGGCAGCAAAGCAAAATCACTGAGCCACCACTAACAAAACAAATGACAGAAGACAACATTGAAAGCCACATTGTCAACAAGACTAGAATGACATTCCCTACATTCCCATGCCATACTCAAGCTGTGGAAAGGATGATTAAGGAAGTGACTGGTGCATCATTGAAGGTCTGTGGGTATGAGGCACGAAATGGATACATTAGATCAAGACTTGAATCACGTGCCAAGATGCCATCATTTGAAAGTAAAGCTCACTTCAAAGTGTAAGCATAAAGAAAATGTAATCAGGTTGAATCATGCCATCGGATGGGTGGTTGGGAAGGGCATGGGTGGAGCTCGACACACAGCCACCTCCTCGTGGTGAGCTCTGGATTATCATTGAACTTTTAAAGATACACTGAGAGCTGTGTACCTGTGAGAATCAGTTAAGAGGATATAAAGAATGACAGATTTCACTAGCAAGAAATTAGTTTAAGTTAATTTTTGTTATTTTGAAGAAGCTGCAAAAATATATATTTTTTTAGAAATAGCTCATTATTTTGGAAACATAGGTATTTTTAACAGCTTTGGGGCACCTGAAAATACTATTTTAGAGAAGTGGAATTTTAACATATTGAATATCTATGTCTAGCCCATATTTTTACACTATTACATGTCGTTTTTCTAAAAAAAGTTCAAACCCTCAATTTTCGATCCACCCTACAGTACAGTACTGTATATAGAATATAGTGCATACTATTTTAAATCACAGTATTAAATGTGGGATGTTATGGAAGCAACTTTAGTTATTTGTTTGAATCCATTCAGACATATAACACCTGTTTCTTATATTCTTACCTCAATATGATTCTATATTGATTTGAAAGATCCTTGAGGAATGAAAGGGTTAACAAACTGACTCACTGTTATTATAATCTTGCGACTACAAGAAACCTGTGCTAAAGGTGAATCAGACAGTATGGATGTGACTGAATAATATAATAAATATAAGGCGTCACTTAATTGAAGGGTTAATAAACAATGATACAAGTGTCACCCTTACCATTGATTATCGGTCATCATGCTTACCACAACCATGACTAAGCTTACGGGCACATTGTGGAGGGTGGCAAATCCATAATTATTGAAGATACCATTTATATATTTATTTTTATCATACTGCTATATGAGACATGAAGAGGGAGAGAGAGGGTGACCTGATGAATGTGAGTGTGTGTGTTAAAAGACGAGGGGTAAGAAAGAGTATGTAAGAATTAAAGACTTTATAACTTGATCAACTTGAAATAACAAAATGAGTTGACATGCCTATTACAGCTCTCTTGATCTAAATGCAGTAATCGCTAATCAGAGGCCTGATAAACAAAAGGATAGGAAACTGTTGTCTCCGTCGCTAGCCGCAGATATATGATTATTACCGATGGGTATAATCTTCTGTAGCTGGTGGGTGAGGGGTTGGACGACGTGAGGGTCGAAGGGAGAATGAAGGAGGGATTGGAAGGGCTTGGGTGGTTTTGGCCTGAGATACCAAGAATTTAATTGCGTGCAAGGCTTCTTGTTTAACAATATTAGTCCTACACCCAAATCCCTTGCATCTTGAATTCGCAGACTTTATAATATTATGCTTATGAAGACAAGTCACATTGTGCAAGTGAAGAAGAGCCTCGGTGTTGGTTGTTTAATTTGTGAGAGAGAGAGAGAGAGAGAGAGAGAGAGGAGGTGGGGGTTAATTTCAGTGTGTTTCGGACGCATTCTACAGTTGCGCAAGCCGATCCTTTATGGATTCTCCAAAAGGTTTTCATGTTTTATATTTAACACACAATTTACTGTATACACTATCAGAATAAATCGGCATTTTATTAACTTTAAATATAACATTAGCATACACAAATCTATGCAATGTCTGAAATTGTATATCTACCATTTCCGTGCAGTTGCTATGATCTTCCCTCTCACCCTGTAGAAGCCGTGCTACCCACATAGCTCCTGTCCTTTAATTACATCAAGTTATTCATAGGTGTTAAATAATATTTGTATTCGTATCAACTGTATCACATAAATCTGCACAATGTATTATTGTAATAAGAAGGCACATTTGGTATGTAATGTTACGAACATAAAAGCTATAGACACTTTTCACAGAAAGACAACTGACAACTTGCCAACCAATCAACTTTCTCCTTACATAAAGCAGGCAACACCTCTAGTTCATTCATGTTTTACTACACTGTTTACTAACACGTGTTGCCAGGTACCACCATTAACCTCTGCCTCGTTTTTTAGTTCCCCAACTGTACCTCGATATTTGTCATATACATACAATCTTTATAACCCATACATCAATCCTACATGTCATTACCAACGTATTTATTATTGGTGTTGTCATTAAACTTCCTGGTTTAAAGAAGGGTAGAATCAAGAAAGGCGGCCATCTTAAAACCGTGGAGAACTATACTTTTCACTTTTTTATCATATTTTTAATATTTTGTCATCCTCTGTATCAATGGTAAGACCAATGTGTGTGTGTGTGTGTGTGTGTGTGTGTGAGAGAGAGAGAGAGGGGGGGGGGTCAATTTCCCCAGGTTATATTAGATTGCTAGGTTAGATTAATTACAAACTATGGTGTTCAAATGAGTAAGATCCTGTGTAGCGGGAGGAACTGTTTTTCAGATACCTATTTACTAAGAAACATTGAACAATATCTTTAACCTAACCTAACCAAAACTTAACCTAACCCAACCTAGTATATTAGTGGACTATGTCTGCAAGTAAGATGTAAAAATATATTGTAATATTCCCAAATTATTGAAATATGAGTATAGGTCTACCCGCTACACAAGATTATACCATCCAAATGTAGTGACGAATGAAAGCGAATCCAAAAAATGTAAATAAATATTCAAGGGAACAAAAATAGAATTATAATAAATAAGACCTGGAAGTTATAGGGAAATAATTATTGGAAGTCATAAGTAAGAACAAATTGTACAATAAATGTGTACTTTTAGCGGAAAAAGATAATATAGTGATGTCATCCGTGTTGCGGGAAGGAGCCTTCAAAGTAAACTACTGTAAGTGTTGTGGACTTAACCATTTTTGGAAACTATTTTTATACCATGATTTTTCCCTGTGTTGTTTTATTTCTGTTTTCATTTGCATTGATATATAGTGCTTGTAATTAATTAGAAATCTCGGGAAAACCTAATTTTCCTATTATCGATCGATTTTCAGACACGCCCCCCGATACTGGGGAGGGCTATGGAGATCAGAGAAATTGCAGGGCAAAAGGCGTAAAAAGGCGATTTTAAGGTATTGGAACGAAACTTGGCTCGAGTTTTCATTTATTTAATACCCTAAAACCCCAAATTTGGAAAAACCGAATCAACCTTTGGTAAAAGTTGGCTCAGATTTATTCGATGTTTCATTAAACTCATAAATCCCCCAAAAAGAAAAACCCGAGCCAAGTTTTGGCAATCTTTGGCTCAGATTTTCGGATTTTTCAGAGCAGGAAAATACAGTACCCTTATTTCGAAAGTTAACTCGGATTTTCCGTTACTTGAAACTCATAAAACCCGAAATTTGGAAAAGTTGAGCCAACTTGTGGCATAAGTTGGCTCGGATTTTGCGATGTTTATAAGTAAAATAATGACATTTTACAGGGGAAGGAAAATCAAATTGACGAAATCAGAGAAGTAGCTCATATCCGCGCATGTGTAAGGTCCCCTGTGTAAGGTAGGAGCAAACAAATACAAAAATAAAAACATAAAATTAAATCCATAGGGCAGGAATCCCGTAATGATGATGCGTAATCTATGAGTAGTAGTGTAGATTACCCCAAATGACAGTAATGGCTTAAGGGGAGGTTTTTAGTTTGCTACCAAGACCTCGTCAAAATTAAATAGATACTCCCAAAACCACCTTTCGATATAAATGTATACATTTTTTGGTAGCAAATTGTTCAGGCTGACGGCCGGTTCCTCCTAAAATATAGACACGCTATCGCTCGCCAGGAAAAAAAATCGACATCTAAATTGCACAAAAGATTTATAAATTGACATAAATGGGACGCAAGGTCTTAAAATTGCCGAACTAATGGAGCAATCTTCTTAAAATGTCAAAACTAATTTGGCTAAACATGAGAGAGAATAGGGTCCAGAAACCCCCCCCCCCCCCCACTAAGTCATCTCCTCTTAAAGTTGACAAAGGGAGTGAATCGTTGTGCGTAACAGGTACAGTCCACTAAAATATTTTTTTTCTGCTAAGTAGTGGGCAGACCAGCAACACAAATAGGTTAACTTTACCGTTTTCATAATACTTTACTATTTCATTACTTAAGGGGCTTTCCCACATGCACGATTTTGATCTGCGACACAACCCGATAGCCCCTATTTGTCCATTGTCTTGTCATATCATGTAAAATTCTTGCATAATCGTATGATGTCTGCGATGGATTCCTGCAATTTTTAATTGGGTCGTGAGAGTCGTACTGAATTTTGGAAATTTCAAAATTGTTCAAGAGTGTCGGTTATGTGCAAGAATGTTCTGCAATGTCGGCAATGTGTAAAAAACAAAGGGATAGTGATATATAATCTAACAGGGCAATGTTCGTACCTCGCATGCACAGAAGCAGGGAGTAATACAGCTAGCGCCTACATCAAACTGATCGGCCATTTCGTCCATAATATCCTGTTCAAAGACAAGAAATCCCTACAATATCCCCTTACAGGAATCCATTGACATTGGAATCTGCGTGGTTATATCATAAGAATGTAATTTTCGTAAATTATGTAAGTCTTTGACCTGAGAAGCAGTACGGGTTCCGGGGTTTTAAAGGGCATAGCGCATGTGGTCAGCTATCCTCATTATCATAAATGTTAGTGTTCAGTATACCTCTTATGTGCAATACTAGTCGTCCGATTTTCTTATAAATGTAAATATAAATAAATTAGTGTTTTGGACGGTGGTGGCGAGAGGCATTTCTCAGCCCCTCGTGACGTTTATAAGGGCATTGGGGTACCCATAGAATAACACAATCGGTCAAAGAGTTTCAGGATTCAGGTCACTGGCACCATTGTGATTCACAGCATCTCTGTTAAGTACTCTAAGCTGTGAAAGCAGTTACAAAGATGGACACATATCTAAAAGAGGGGTATGAGAAATTGTACGAGCAGCATAAGTTTAATAATGAAATGTAGAAATAATGGCAAGCTATCGAATAATGTACTGTAAAACTGAGAATAAAGATAGCATATTTTGACATGTAGGCCGTACGCTGTTGTAGTACAAAAGTACCTGTCTACCATTAGAATAAACACTAGTGTTGCCATATGGATAGAGCTGCCAATATGTATTTTTATTTATGATTAACGATACCAAAATATGAATAATGGTATTGATAGATACTTTAGGTTAGAATTTTGTTTTCACTCATGTGATTTATATATCAAATACTGCCTTCACATTACTTCATCATATACGAAATACATCAGGGTAAGTTAAATATAGGCAATATCAAAGCAGATTCAATTCCCGCGGTCAAGTTTTTCTCTCACAAACAAAAGAGAGAGGCGAAAGGGTTTGCCATCAAGCTCCTAAAGCTTGAAATATCTTACACAGCTTTGTTTAAGGCAAACCAAGACAACTGTGCAGTATCAATCATGCTTATGCTTTAGACAGTGATAAAATGGAATGGGATTTTATATGAGATATGCCCTTTAACCCTTCTTTAGCGGGGCCTGACTTAAGTCCGTATCGAAAAATCTGGGCTATGTGGCGGGGCCCAACTTAAGTCTGTGTGCAATTTTGGTGCAATATTGGCTCTGAGAGAGAGAGACGAGCGATGGGAGGAGCATAGGTTACCTTATGACCGCTCGCCACGGCCGCTGTGGGTCTACTGACATGTACTCCACAGTACTCCACCCTCCCTCCCTCGCTACACACGTAATTATGTAACAAAATGACCGTATTTTAGCGATTTTGCTTTTTCGGTTGCACTATCGTTGCAAGACAACCAGTGATCGTAGAAGGATGGTTCTGGTGTCATTGGAAAGCTCAATTTATGCCCTTTCAGGGATACATAATTGTATTACGCTCTGGCTCTTGTTTATGCATGAAAAAGAGCACGGAAACTACGCCATTTATGGTAAAACCCCCCCGCTGGGCGGCACGGTGAAATATACTCCACCAGCTGCTCTTTGAGTGTTAACACTACAAGCTTCTTGACCTGATCCACTGGCCCCGCACAACCAGCAATCAATTTCTTAATTAACCCTCTCTCTATCCTGTGGACTCGGGGGTTGCCGTTTAGCACTCGGAAATAGTTATCTCATTCTCATAATTATCTCTCCAAAATTAGTATTCTGCCCACAGCTCACTCAAAGACAACTGCAGAGGTTGAAGTAACTGAGCTAAAGGTTTCTAAACAACTCTGATGGTCACAAAGGCTTTTAAGTATTTCAGAAAGGGCGAAAATCGCGTCCTGTGCGTGAAACGGTTAAGAAGAGCTTGATGGTCGCTAGGGACACTGAAGCAGATGAACGAAGCATTACGAAGGAGGCATTCTCAGGGTCAACAATGGGCTCATTAGGAGGATCATACCTTCCCCTGAGGGAGGGAGAGGCAGGAGGATCAACATTCATCCCACTTCCCCAGAAGGAAGTAAGAATAACACCGCAGACGCCAGAAAAAGGGAGGAAGGTAGGAGAGGAAAAATGAAAGTCCTCTACGCCTTCTGTCAGGGAGCTGCGTCCCTGTCAGTACAGGCTGAGAGCGATCAGTGTGTGTGGGGGGGGGGGGGGGGCATCCCAGAGGTAAGAAAGCAAGGATATTTCAAATACGAACAGGCAAAAACCCCTACTTGGCCACCAACACAGGGAATGGAAAAAATTACACAATAGTTATTTATTGGTTAAAGAAAAGCACCGAGGCCAGCAAAAATCAAAGCATAAACAAACTCCGAAAACCTGTCCATGCGCCAGGCATATCGCTCATCAAGTCGCGTGAGCACTACTACAACCAACCATTTTATTCACTATCCAAATGAGACAATACAATGCTTATATATTTCAAATGCCTAAAACAATCAAATGGGTATGGGTATAATGGGTTGTCTCCCTCAGTCACATAGAAGAAAAAAAACTATCAATGCTCATGACTGTACTTAACCCGGGAGCTGCTGGGAGACTCTTAAGAGTTCCCCCGGCGCACTGCGGGGAGACTCTTCAGAGTAACGCTTTTGAACGCGTACCAAAACCGCGCGTTAATAGTCAGGCGGCTGAAAATTGGTGTGGATATAGTACTACATGTCAACTCTCGATACCACCCCGCCAAACGCTCTCCCCGCACTCGTGCAAGCACCACCGCGCCAGTAACCACGCACTAGTCATGGAGCCCACACGTCCCTCACGCTCGCTCCCTGATGACACAACCAGCCCTCCTTCTGCTGGTGTTAGCCGCCGTGGAAGGCAGAGGGTGGCTGCCAAAGACCCTAGCTACCAGTACGACACGCCCTACAGCTCTGAGGACGAAACACCAGCACCCAAAGCACAAAAAACACGTGCAAGCAGGGCAATGGCACAGAGGTCATTGGTCTTTCGGGACACTGCCACCACGACCCAGGCCACTGCAACAACCACTACCACCACCACTACCACCACTGCCACCCCTGCCACCCCTGCCAGCGACGCAGGAGGCCGCCCTAGGGCTGCAAAACCTGCGGGGGCAGGAAAAATTAAAGGCACGGGCGTAGGGAAAAGATCCCGTACGCCAGCCACAGCGCCCCTACCACCACCACCACCACCAGCCGCCGCCCCTGGCCCGGCTGCCGCCGCCGCCCCTGGCCCGGCTGCCGCCGCCGCCCCTGGCCCGGCTGCCGCCGCCGCCCCTGGCCCCGGCTGCCGCCGCCGCCCCTGGCCCGGCTGCCGCCGCCGCCCCTGGCCCGGCTGCCGCCGCCGCCCCTGGCCCGGCTGCCGCCGCCGCCCCTGGCCCGGCTGCCGCCGCCGCCCCTGGCCCGGCTGCCGCCGCCGCCCCTGGCCCGGCTGCCGCCGCCGCCCCTGGCCCTGCTGCCCCTGCCAGCGACGCAGGAGGCCGCCCTAGGGCTGCAAAACCTGCGGGGGCAGGAAAAATTAAAGGCACGGGCGTAGGGAAAAGATCCCGTACGCCAGCCACAGTGCCCCTACCACCACCACCACCACCAGCCGCCGCCCCTGGCCCGGCTGCCGCCGCCGCCTCTGGCCCGGCTGCCGCTGCCGCCCCTGCTGCCCCTGCCGCCCCTGCTGCCCCTGCCCAAGGAACAGGGAAGGGGAAGGGGAAGGGGAAAGGGAGAGGGAAAGCGACTGCTGGCCCTGCTGTCCCGGGTGGCCCTGCTGCCCCTGTTGCCCCTGTTGCCCCTGCTGCCCCTGCCGCCCCTGCCCAAGGAACAGAGAGAAGGGCGACAGGCACCACTATCATCTTGCCATCAAGGCCACGCACCACTGCTGCCCCTGCCGCCGCCTCTGCCGCCGCCTCTGCCGCCGCCCCTGCTGTCCCTGTCCATAAGACACCCTCTCGTGCAAAAGTTACCCGGAAAACTCTGACACCATCAAAATATGGCGCCCTGCTGTTTGATGGTGATTCGCAGGACATTGGCAGCCAAGGTTTTGACGACGAAGCCCCTAGCACGGGACCAAGGGTGGGGGGATTTGGGAGTGGACAGTGGAGTGAGTCAGACGTCGGTGACGAAAATGAGGAAGGTCATCGTCTGTCTAGTGAAGAGGAGGGTGATGATGATCAAGTGCTGTATCGCGACCATGGAAGCGATATTTCAGACGATGAAGCAGACGCAGACGGCATTCCGATCCCTGGCTTGCCTTCGTTCGATTGGTCTGACGGGGTCAATTTTGTACCTGACGTGCCCAGTTCAATCCTGGGACGTCAGGAACAACTGACGCTGGCCCTGTGACGATCAAGCGAACGAAAGCGACTTCTTCCTCGCTTTTTCGATATGGAGGTAATGACGTACATCGTTGCCCAAACAAACGCCTACTACAGGTGGGTGTTTGGCAGATTGGACGTCCTTTCTCCAAAAGCGAGAATACGAGGCTGGGTGGATACGACTGTGAAGAATTTATGACGTTCTTTGCCTTGTTGTTCCTCATGCCTCTGATCAAGAAGCATGTGTTGCAACACTATTGGAAGCACGACCCTCTCATCGCCACCCCAACTTTCAATAAGTTCATGACTCGTGACAGATTTTTGTTGCTGCTAAGATTTATGCACTTTGCAGACAACGAAAATCCTAACAGGATTGACAGGATATGGAAAGTTCGGAATGTGTTCACCATGTTGTTGGAGAGGTATAGGAAATACTTTTACCCCTTCCTCAATTTGGTGATTGATGAGTCGCTCGTGCTCTTCAAAGGACGTCTTGTTTTCAAACAGTATATCCCTTGAAAAGGCATAGGTTCGGAATCAAGCTCTTCGTTTTGTGTGACTGCGAAACTGGAATAGTGCTTGACATGATCGTGTACACAGGCACTGACATTGACATACCGAAAGCCGCTGCCAATGACCCCATGGGCATGTCAGGTGCCATCGTCAGGAAAATGTTGGCACCTTACCTGGGCAAAGGCCACATCATCTACACTGACAACTGGTATACTTCTCCTGCTCTCTGCCAGTTTCTTCATGACAACCAAACGGGGTCATGTGGGACTGTCAGAAAGACAAGAAAGTTTATGCCAAATTCACAGGTGATGTCATTCCTCTCACAGATGCCTCCTCCAGTGACACACCTTCAGAAGACGACCTGGCCCAGGAAAACCGCGAGAGGCATGTGCGAAGAAGGCGACGAAAGGGGCAGAAATACAAGCAGCTCGAAAAGTGTGGGAAAGTGATAGCCCTGAAGTGGAAAGGATAAGCGAGACGTCCACCTGCTTTCCACCGTCCACACAGGTGCCCAGATGGATTCTGGCAAAATCCACTACCGAACCAGGAAGACCATCTACAAGCCCGACATGGTAGTGGACTACACCAAAAACATGCGCATGGTGGACAAGTCTGACTGTCAGCTGTCAGGCGTTGAGTGTCTGAGGAAGACTGTGAAGTGGTATCACAAGCTCTTCCTCCACCTTGTTGACATGATGCTGAACGTCTACAACTTGTGGTTGGTCAAAAAGAATATGGCCCCAAACCAGAAACTTAAATTCCGGGAGTTCGTGTACAACGTCTCATACCAACTCCTGGAGAAGTATGGCACCACCACTCACAGACGTACGGCATGGCGTGGGGATCACGTTCCTGACCGAGTCCAGGTGGGTGTCCAAAGACACTACCTGACCAACACCGAGGTGATTGGCACTCGTCACAGGCAGGTGCAGTGCACCGTCTGCAGCTCCAGTGTCAGGAAACCCCATGTCCCAAAAAGAGTCACCTCAATGTGCGCAGAGTGCAAAGTTCCACTCTGCATGGGTGAGTGCTTCAGGGACTACCACACCTTCAAAAATTATTGAGTGTCGCCCTGCCCTGCCCTGCCCTGCACTGCCCTGCCCTGCCCTGCCCTGCCCTGCCCTGCCCTGCCCTGGACTCGCCCCCTGCCCAGCCCTGTCCTGGACTCGCGCCCTACCTTACCTGACCTGACCTAATTGATCACGCTACCTCATAATGTAACATATATATTATATAATGTATAAGTTCCAAAGATGTCCCTGTGATATAGCTTTTACATTATATAATTGTATGTTTCATTATTTAGTTTATAAGTTTCAAATATTTACATGTAATATGCCTTATTTTTTTATTATATCAATATATATGTTTGTTATTAGCCAAAGTCATGTGTATATAATTATTTTCTTACCTCAAATGAATTGTACAAAAATAAATATGTTTCAACAAATCCTGTCAAACCTACTAAGATAATAAAAAAAAACAATAATAAAAAAAAAACACAAGGTCATGTCATTGTATTCTTACAATATGATATATTCTATGAATATTTCATATTTATTGAATACAATGGCATGATCTTGTAAAAAATTTTTTTTATCAAAAATGTTCTAGACAATATAAAACCTTCCCCATAACCCCCTCCTGGATTCGATCACACAACCCTAGCACACTTTGAGTTTTCCAGTCCGCGACCTTACCAACCATGCCACAGGAGCTCATACCAAATATCACTCAAAACTTCGTGTCTACAATCGAAATGACAATATAAAAAAAAAAATGAATTATCCCACCAATTTACGTTTGTAAATTGATGGGATTATCAATTATATCATGCCAAGGTTTATGAAAGTTTGTCTCTGTCAAGAATTAGTAATTATATAACTTTATTCTGTCCAAAATTGCCAAAACATTCAGCAAAATTGCCCCTCTCAGTGCGACTCCACTCATTTTCACACGGTCAAGCGGTGACCCTTGCCGCTCCCTTTATGCCCCAGCTACACCAGCCACAGCAGCTCTGTCAAATACAATAATGGATAAAATACTCTTCACAAATACATTTGTATTGTATAATATTGTAAATAAAAAAGAATAATAACTGTGTGGGTGTCGAAAATTGCTCAACCAGCTTTCTTATGTCTCGCCTACGCGCGTATATTGGATTATACATAGTCATGACTGTCATACAAATAATTGCAGTAGGTCTCAAATATACATTTAGATTGCATATTACTTGGAAATAAATAAGTAAACGTTTCTCTGGTGGCAATCTACCCTTTCGCAAGTGTAAGGAGACACCATTCTATATTTAGCCCTTTATCGCAAAAGGCAATCTGCACGTGTTTACTGACCACCGTTGCTGGTGGTCTATAATATAGTACTATATTGACAGTCAATGGCCTACATGTTTCTGTGGTACTTCACATGTGTCTAAAATGCAATGTCTGCTTGCATAAAAATGCAATTCTGAAGTCCATTTATACGTACGACATACGCATGTCTCAGTTTCTATCTCTCTCTCTCTCTCTCTCTCTCCATTCCTGACTCATGTTATTGTAAAACTCTTGGTGGCAACAAACACCAGACACCTGGAAGACATAAGGTTCAAAATCCCAAGCATCCATACGCCTCGAGCGCCTTCACAATTGTCACACAGCTGGATCTGCCTGCCTTCCTTCTCTTCACGACTCACTCACTCCCTCCCTGCACCCCTGCATGCCTCCCTCCCTCCCTCCCACCCACCCACCCCCAACCCACCCTTTCAGGCTTCCGTCTGCTAGAAACACATTCACAATTTGCGTAAATATCGCATCAATTGGGCTATATGCGGTATATTCCTTGTTATATGGGACGCCTACATACGTACACGTCTTTATTATAGCATGACAGTGCTCTAAATACAAGATTTACGTGATATTTATGGCGTAACACACCCTCTCCCCCTTTCATTCCCAGCACAACTCACTCACACCTTGGTTCACGCATAGAAACTCTTTGATAATGTGCGTAAATATCGCATGAATTGGTCAATATGCGGTATATATTTTGATATATGGCACGTATACATACGTACAAGTCTGTATTATAGCATGACAGTGCTCTACGTACAAGATATACGTGATATGTATGGCGTAAACCACACTCTCAGCTCATAAATTGCCGCCAAACCTCCAACACATCTTCATTCCCGCCTACAAATTATCTTATAATTCCCTTATATATTGCAATTTTTGGTCACTATGAGGCATATTCATTGTTATATGGGTGGCCTACACACGTATACATACTCTACATAGCCTAAAAGGGCTCAAAAATGGACATATACGTGATAATACGCCGTAACCCACCCCCTCCTCCCTCTCCTTCTATCCCCTGCGCGCGTAAATATTCGGCAGGGAAATCTCGCCGCTCGATGACAATCTAGCCGCGCGGTGCCATTCGCTCCACATTTTTCAACTACGGACCGTTCCCCCACCCCCCCCCAGACATTTTTTGGGGAGTCAAATATATATGGGCCGATGCCCGCAAACATTCCCTACACGATGATGTACTTTTTATCGAAATTTGCAATAGGTCCCAAAATCATCATAGGTGCGCACAGTCTTACCCTGTAGAAAACCCCCTGTGCGCCGCGGAGAGGTTAAGGGGAGGTATTTAGTATGTTCCCTAGACCTCCATCAAGCTTAAAATTACACCCCCTTGAGTCCCTTTCAAGATAAATTTGTACATTTTTCGGTAGAAAAATGTCCCGGTCGAAGGCCGATTCCTCTTAAATTACAGGCTCGCTATCGCTCGCCAGGATAACATCGACACCTGAATAGCACGAAAGGTCTTAATATGGGGTGAAAGTTCTTAAAATTGCTAAACTAATGGGGCAAACGTTTTATAATATCAAAAACAATGGGGCTAAACATGAGGGAGAAAGGGGTCAAGAAAAAAAAATCCTGAAGTGGAGATCTCTCCTTAACCAATGGCTGCAGTATTTGTAAATGGTGACACTGCTGTAATATATCATTGGTATAAAAAAGGTATACAAGAACATTGGGTATATTGATATTGATTTACCTTTCTAATTTGTATGAGATGGGTTTATCACCACTAATATACCTTACATTGGGCAGATTATTAAGGACATTTTATCTATCCATTTCATTTCCATAATTTTTGAATGTATAACTTTATCAAAATTGCATAAATGTGAAACTTCACCCAGAGTGATTGTGTTAGTGATCAGCATAAATTCCTCGGTTCTTAAAAACACATTTACTGCTAGGATAGTTTACCTTTAAAAACACATTTAGTGCTAGGATAGTTTACCTTTAAAAAAGCAATATACAGTAGTCTACTGTCATGAGCAGAAATCATCTTCAGATTATATAAAGTGCATGTGATTTCAAATTGATAAAAACAGTCGGTAAATGTTAAATATATTTGTAGGTTTTTTATTAGGACCTACACAGTCAGTGATATCACGCAAGACCTCCATCCAACATAAAAAAAAAAAAAAAAAAAAAAAAAAAAAAAAAAAAAAAAAAATCCTAGACCCCTCTTTAAGATAAATTTGCACATTTGTTTCGGTAGAAAAATGGCCCGGCCGAAAGCCGCTTCCTCCTAGAATTACAGGCTCGCTATGACTCACCAGGAAGAAATCGACATATAAATGGCACTATAATTTTTTTTATATTGACAAATAAATGGGGCGAAAGGTCTTAACACCGCCAAACTAATGGAACGAAAGTCTTAAATCTGAAAAAACAGTAGGACTAAACATGAGGGAGAAAAATCCACTACCTCCCCCATAAAGTGCCTGCTGTAGCACTAGCCAGGTATTCAGGACACGTAACAACCCTGTCTAATAAATGTTGTAGGGTGTTCTGGGCTAATCTTTAAAAGACCGGTAACTCTCTTCACTCGACTTACGTCACTCTCTACTTCTCCTACTACCAAGTGTCCGTCAAACATCAATATACTGCATATAGCTTTAAATCATAGTGCATGTTGCAACCAAAACGGTCAATGGACGTCATCCACTCTTCGTGTTAGTCATAAACTTTGTATTATTGTGTTTTCAGTCGCTTGAATTTTATATATATATATATATATATATATATATATATATATATATATATATATATATATATATAGTATATTTTATATAATCAGCTATTGATCTTGTCCGTGGGGAGCGGAGGCGAATAGTGAAGAGAAGCACCAGCTAGGGCATGATGGAAAAACACGTTCATCTTGTTTATATTTATTGCAACGTTTCGGAGACACACTTACTCAATCATCAGCAAATCTAAAAATAACGGATACACACAGTTGTAAGAATACACTAGTATCATAGTTAATTACAATAATTTCATAAAGCCTAAGAAAAATTACATAGTATGAAGATACGAAGAAAGATTGGTAAACTTAAATGCGGACTATATAAATTGATGACATAGAATCATAAACATAAATATATGACAAAGAAAAAACGAAAACTTTATAAGTTAATCGCAACACTTCTAAACACTATAAATACGAAAACACGAAAAATAACTTCCAATATGAAATGTTAAAAACACAAGAGGTCGGTAGATTTTTCATTGCTACATAATGTAGGCTTTAGTATCATTGATATTAGAGACTCCATTATGGTTAGGTATGTAGGTAGCTGAAAACGAAACAACAACAACAACACCTCAAGTTAATGAAAGTTAAAGTAAAATGTGTAGAAAATCAACTGAAAAACGATGTGTAATGATTACACTTCAACCATCTATTACACCTTG
Source organism: Lithodes maja (assembly GCA_037953745.1). Taxonomy (NCBI): domain Eukaryota; kingdom Metazoa; phylum Arthropoda; class Malacostraca; order Decapoda; family Lithodidae; genus Lithodes; species Lithodes maja. Next base: position 4,662 of record JBAKBP010015238.1, on the reverse strand, counting down.
TCAATCAAACATGTGACTGATATCCCGAACCACTTATGTACAGTTGGCCAACTTAGTCCTGCGACAAGATATTGTGGCGTGTGGAGGTGTGTGGCATTTCATCTGTAGTAAACATCGTAGTTTTACGAATGAATCACTGAAACCATACGGCGTATGAAAGAAGGGACGTGATTGGGTGAGACAGAAATATCGAAAAACTCTATTTTCTCCTTTATTTGCATTACTGGAGGGTTAATAGAAGTTCCAGAGTTATGTTAGGTAATACAGGAATATGCAATGAAGAAGCTTACAGTTAATACTATTACATAACCTATCTATACTCAAATAATTCGGCTTGGCAGAAAATGTGAGTGCGTTGTTGGGAGGAGGGTGAGGCTTCGTTTCAATTTAATCGAGACGGCATGCCTTGTTTAAATGACTCACAGGTTAAAGGTTGTATTTATGATACTTGGATATTGATTGTTGGCATATACATCATATGGAAAGTATGATTTAAATAATGTTAGAACATTAATTTAAAGTATGTAATGTCAATATCTGAACTTTATTTTGTATTAATATTTTGGTTTAACAGTTTCTGGTTCCTATTAATTACCGTAATCCGGTTCTGTTTTAAACAGTTAGAAAACAACATTCAAAAAGCGCTCTGGCAATGAATACCTTTCTCCTCAGAATATGAGATATCTTCTTAATCTTCAGGCGGTTTAACATTTAGGAATGACCAATCAGTTAAATGATTAACTTAAGGGGGGTGACCTGCTTTTTGTTATTTCTGTCCTTTTCTCTCTTTCTCTGGCTTGTATCCATTCGGCCCCATTCAGCCAACTATTTTAAGACGTTTATCCCCATCTAGGTGTCGATTTCTTCCTGGCGAGCGATAGCGAGCCAGCATTATATGAAGAAATCCGGCTTCGCCGGAGGCATTTTTCTATCGAAAAATTTACAAATTTAGCCTGCTGTCAAACAAAAATAAAAAATATGCTGGCTCGCTACCGCTCACCAGTAAAAAATTGACGCCTGGATGGGGATAAACGTCTTAAAACAGTAGGCTGAATGGGGCTGTGACGCCTCCCGGCGCTAGCAGAATGGTTGCGTGGAGCATTGCAGCTCGCTAGCACTCGCCAGGATGGGCTACAGTTGTCCTAGAATGATCTGCTTTGTTAAATTAGTGTCGTGTTGCCACAGACAGTCTAGAAATGGTCTTTGTTTTGGTCTGTGACCGCGCCTTGTATTTTATATCCGCTATAATATAAATGTTGCTTGTGTGGGAAGCGAGCGAGAGAGGGTGAGGGAGTACACCTGGCAGCGGGGGTGAACTATGCCGCGGCTCGCTTGGGCGCTGACGGCGTTGGCGGCCGGGTGGTCAACTAGTCCCTGCCCATCGCGGCCGCGTGTTCTTTACCAGCTCAGAGCTTGTCTGACACGTGTATCGTCTACATCCTTTGCAATTCTGTCCCCCATACTCGCCACTTTGCATACTATTTCTCTCTCTCGACTTCTCCTTTCTCATTCTCTAATCTTTATTAAACTCAACATCCCTTCTGGTTTCAGCATAGACGTTTACCGTCGGCCAGTCGTATTGTACGCGAAGCTCTCAGATATTTCCATGTATTAGGCTTTAATGAGGTTTGGAGAGACGGACTTTTCCGTGTGTGTTCTCTCTCGGGAAGGTTGTAGACCGGTATATGTCTCCCTGGCAAGGTGTTGAGTGATTCTGCTTGGTTATTTAAAGCTAGACTGGGGGTAAGGTTACTGTGTCGTTGTCTCCGATGTGTGCAGTGTTAGCTAAGCCCTGCACGACATCGACAGGTACTGTGGGAGCCTAAGTTGTCTTCGGGTGGGTTTACCTTGCGAGCACAGCGCTGTGGTGTGAGAGGGCCATAGCCTATCCCTCACAACATAGTGCTGCCTCTTTGTGTTGACTTCTGAGGGATCGCCAGGATAGAACTAGGTACTAGAGACCTAGATTTATCAAGAGAGCATCCCCGTCATATAACGTAATCTTCATTATACCACCTTCGGACAACGTTAGGCTACGAGCCGCATGCTCGCCCATTGTTGCCCTGCCTTGATACCCCAGCTAGACTTTATTAACTGAGCAGACACTGGTTAGAGATAAGCCCCCATTATTATATGTATGCAACATTATTATTCACTGCACTTTGGAGCCGAGGTTGTTGTTGAGTTGCACAACCCTAGTAGGCTGTTGCGTTGTGTCACGAAGCATTTCTTTAGTTGTCGAGCATTACTACCTTTGCGCAGTCTTTATTATTCGCCTGCCTATTATTACTATATGTCCTAGTATTTATTGTGACCCGTATTCTGCATTATAATTGTTCAAGATTCTTTACGAACATCTTCCCAGCATCAGACTTATTTCAGAAGTTTCCAGTTGATGTTGCAGGACTAGCATTGCACTTTCTTTAATACAGGAGTGCCAGTTATTTGAGTATCTACCGTAACGTTAATTAATCACGTTAACTATCTTTTCTTTGTGTAACCTAATCGAGTAATCTTTTACTGTTTGAGAATAGGCTGTTTCATTGAGCATCAGCCTAGTGTGTATGCACCAGTTACCGAGTCATAGGATACCTCGTTGTCCAGGCACGACTCAGGGCGGTAATGGTGTTTTGTTTTCCAGTGTTTAAGGCAGGGGTTGGATCTAGTGTTACCGTTGTTGCATTTTGCCATTATCTAGTCCAATGTTGAAGAGCCCTGTGTCTTTGAGAACCTGGATCGTAACAAATGGCGACCTAGCTCAGGATCTTGTGAACTAAGAGATAATTGCAGGATTGTTGTGGTCATTTGTTTTATTGAGGAATATAGTAGGCACGTTGATTTTTTTTTTGGCAAAGTAGTATAGCACTTGAGAGTCTTCAGACATTTTTGGCAAGTGAATAGTGCTACATAAGAGTTTGGGGTACTTTTTTTCTGAATATTGTGGTGAGAAATTTTTGTGAGCATCATGTCTTATACCGGGTCAGAGGAGAATGGAGACACAGTACGTAATGTCGAAACTGAGGAACAGCAGCATGATGAAAGGGTTAATCGGGTGAACTGTGAGGAGGATGCTAGGATATTTTTGCAATGGCCTGTTACTGCCGAGCGGTTGGAGGGTATGGATCGGTACGGTCTTCAATGCCTGGCCACAGCTATCGGTCATGCGGTTACTAGCAGCATGACCAAGGATAACTTGATAATGTGTGTACTGGGCAGGGTGACTGGTGAGCGAGATGGGTTGAGTGCTCAGAGCCCTTCGGCCATGCTTCCCCTACACTCGACTCCCAGCCATCCCAGTAGTTTGCCGACCCCGGGTACGCTTCCGCAGGTGGGTGGTGACTGGCAGGGTGGGTTGCCCCTGGGGGGACCACCAGTAATTTCAAACATTGTAGCACCTTCACCTCCTCAAGGGTTATCTCCAGAATTATTGCTTCAGCTCGAATTAGCTAAGATCGAAGAGAGAAAGGCTATCAGGGCGGGTGAGCAGCAATTAGAATTAGCCAAGATAGAAGAGAGAAAAACTATCAGTCAGCAGCACATAGAGCTAGCAAAAATCCAAGCTGATTTTGAGTCGACTAGGTACTGTGCCGACATGGACGTAGAGAAGTCGCGAGTAGAGACAACGGGACAGCGACTTGGGGCTGGTAACCGTGTTCATGAGCAGTCTCTCTCACACTTATTGAAACTGGTTCCGGTGTTTGATGAGTGGTGTTACAGAATTTTTCGCACGCTTTGAGAAGAAGTGCCAGGAACACCAGTGGCCAGAGAATTAATGGGCAGCACTTGTATCCTCTAGATTAATAGGCAAGGGTCTTAAAGCCTACGATGCGTTGCCTATAGAGTCGTGTATTATCTATGAGAAACTCAAGGAGGCTGTCCTGAGAGCATACGAACTACAACCAGAGACGTACAGGTTGAAGTTCCGGGGTGTTACCAAGGGTCGGGAGAGCACCTTTTTGGAGCATGCCCGGGAGCTGTCCAATGCTTTTGGGAATTGGCTGAAGTCGGAGAAAGCTACTACGTTTGACGACATTAAACAGTTGGTGCTTTTAGAGCAGTTTTTCAAATGCACGGGCGGCGACCTGACGTTAAACCTTAAAGAAAAGCAACCAAAAACTCTACAGGAGGCAGCTGAGATGGCTGACCTCCGGCTATCACTAATTCGTGGGTGCGGGTTTGCCCAGCGTAGTGAGGCAGGTAACAAGGGGCGTGATGCCCCACCCCCCCGAGTTAGTGATATACCTTATGCAAACAAGTACAAGAGCCATGATACCAAGACTGACCACAAGACTAGCACCGTCCCATTTAAGAAGGGGCCGGGCCCTTCCCAGTACCAAGGGAAGCCCAAAGGGGAGTTGGAGTGTTATCATTGTCATAAAAAGGGGCACTTTGCAAGAGTCTGTCCTAGCAAACCACCTACAGCAGCTGTGTCTTTGGCCTGCAACATTGGTGTGTCTCCGAAGTCATCTGAGTTTGCCCGGGGCAGTTCGTCAGAGGCTGAGGCACAGCCAATGCAGAAGCACCTGGGAGGCTCGAACCCTGCTCAGGATGTTTTTTGCGACCATAGAGGGCGGGGTTGCGTGATGTGGGCGTGGCGCAAGCATGGAGTAGAGGTCTTGTGTGATACAGGTGCTTCCCAGACTCTGATGAAAAACTTGACTG